>CM058042.1:91686249-91725200 GCA_030169165.1 Centaurea solstitialis
GGAAAGTGGCGAGTCTGTATCGACTTTACAGATTTAAATAAAGCATGTCCAAAAGACCCGTTTCCACTACCTCACATTGATGCGATGGTCGATGCAACGGCAGGTCATGAATTACTCACATTCATGGACGCTTATTCTGGATACAATCAAATCCTGATGCACGCGGACGATCAAGAGAAGACAGCCTTCATGACGGACAAAGGGATATACTGTTACAAGGTGATGCCCTTCGGCCTCAAGAACGCATACCAGCGACTCGTAAACATGATGTTCAAAGAACATCTTGGTCGAACGATGGAAGTTTACATCGACGATATGCTAGTAAAATCCGAACGATCACATGATCACATCGATCATTTGAAACAATCGTTCGATATCTTACGACAATACAAAATGAAACTCAATCCTACGAAATGTTCCTTCGGAGTACGTGCTGGAAAATTCCTCGGATACATGGTCACTCAACGTGGGATAGAGGCAAGTCCAGAGCAGATCAAGGCCATCAAAGAGATACAATCCCCAAGAAACGTGAAAGAAGTACAAAAGCTTACTGGACGAGTGGCGGCATTAAACAGATTTATCTCACGATCATCTGACAAATGCCACTTATTTTACAATGTACTACGTAAAAACCAAGGTTTCAACTGGACAGAGGCTCATGAAAAAGCATTGCAAGATCTGAAGCAGTACATGGCCTCCCCTCCATTGTTGACAAAACCGATTGAAGGCGAAAGCTTGCAATTATACTTAGCCGTCAGCAACAATGCGGTAAGTGCAGTTCTCGTACGAGAGGACGATCAGCAACAACATCCGATTTACTACATAAGTAAATCCTTTCTAAATGCCGAGACCAGATATACATCGATGGAAAAATTGCTCTTAGGTCTCGTAACAGCAGCTAAAAAGTTACGACATTATTTCGAATCACATCATATAGTAGTCGTAACCAATTATCCTCTCAAGACCGTACTTCGTAAGCCTGAACTTACGGGCCGATTAGCTAAATGGAGTATCTACCTAAGCGGGTTTGATCTCACATACAAGCCCAGAACGGCGATAAAGTCTCAAGCGTTGGCAGATTTCGTGGCAGAATTCAGTCCAGAAGTAGAGCAACCATCGCACGATGAAATCAACAATGTGATGATACAAGACAATCAGCTTTGGACCCTATACGTCGATGGATCCTCCAACATAAGAGGATCAGGATTAGGAATTGTCCTGAAATCATCACACGGGGGGAACATGGTGTACTCAATACGATGTGAATTCAAGGCTACCAACAACGAAGCAGAATATGAAGCCTTAATTGCTGGATTGGAAATAGCTTATAACTCGGGGGCACGATGTCTGCACGTACGAAGTGACTCGTTACTAGTGGTGAATCAAATTAACGGTGATTTTCAAGCAAAAGATTCGAAAATGATGGTATATCTCGAGATCGCTAAAGAAAGCATCGCACGATTCGAAAAGTTCTCGATAGAACAAATCCCAAGAGATTTAAACGTTCAAGCTGACGCTTTGGCTAATCTGGGATCCGCATTCAATGAACCAACTTTGGAGAACATTCCAATAATTCATCTTACGATGTCTTCCATCGAAGCAAAAGAAAAAGTACAAATGATCGAAGAAGTCTACAACTGGTCGCTCGATATATGGAATTATCTAAAGTATGATAGACTTCCCGACGACAAGATGGAAGCTAGAAAGACCAAAGTGAAGGCCTCGCGGTATACAATCTTCGAAGGAAGACTATATCGCAAATCCACATCTGGATTGATCCTACGATGCATAACGAGTCAGAAGCATATGAATCAGATCCTACAAGAGATGCACGATGGAGAATGTGGAAACCATTCTGGAGGACGAAGTCTTGCAAATAGAATCTCACGACAAGGCTATTACTGGCCTACTCTTCGAGAAGATGCTATGAGGTACGTACAAAGATGCGACGCCTGCCAAAGACGTTCAGGTATGTCCCACTTACCCTCCGAACCCCTACACTCTGTCTTAATCCCATGGCCATTCATGCGATGGGGGATGGACATCGTAGGAAAGTTACCTCCCGCTCCAGGACAAAAAGTTTACTTGCTTGTTCTCACCGATTATTTTTCCAAATGGATCGAAGCTGCTGCTTTTTCTCAGGTAAGAGATAAGGAAGTTATTTCTTTTATCCAAACTAACATTATATACAGGTTTGGAGTACCATCGGAGATCATGTGTGATAATGGTTCGCAGTTCATAAGCGAAAGAACTCGTAAGTTCTGCGATGAACGTGGAATTAGGTTAATTACTTCGACACCTAGATACCCTCAATCCAATGGTCTAGCAGAATCGAGTAACAAAGTCATCATTAATTCGATTCGAAAAAGGCTAAAGGAAGCAAAGGGAAGATGGGTCGAAGAATTACCTTCAGTCTTATGGGCAAATCGTACGACTCCAAGGACCTCAACAGGACAAACGCCCTTCTCCCTCGTTTATGGATGTGAAGCAGTACTACCGATCGAATCTCAACTTCCAATAGCAAGGCATCGTACGATGGACCAAAACGTAATAAACTTATATTATGATCTAGATGCACTGGAAGAACTTAGAGAAAAGGTGTTTCAAAAAATGGCATTACAAAAAGCCATGGTCGAACGACATTTCAACAAGAAAGTTAAAGCAAAAATTTTCCAAGTAGGTGATTATGTCCTACGACAGGTATTTCAGAATACTCAAGAGCTAAACGCAGGAAAACTTTCCATCAAATGGGAAGGACCTTATATAATCTCTAAGATTATTGGAAATGGTGCATACAAGCTTACAACCATCGAAGGTAAAGAAATTCCACGAAGTTGGAATGCAATCCATCTTAAGAGGTATTACTTCTAAAACTTTTTCATTTCTTATTGTTACCTTATTTACGAACGATTACTGACTTGGGCGTCGGAGCGCCGTTGGTCAAACCAACGGCCACCCCTTAGCCATTCTTTTTGCAGGTATCGCACGATAAACGCATATATCGCACGAATATCGCAAGTATCGCACGAACAAATTAAGCTTATAACGCACGATCATAACACGCATGTGCGCAAGATAAAACGCCAGTCGCACGATATTTTCTAAAAAGAACTAAGTTCTAAAACACAAATTGATACGTACGATAAACTAAAGTCATTCATTTCAAAATAAATAAATACTTAAACAAGTAAAAGAGTACTTAGACAAAAAATCGTACGATTACAAAGGAAATCTAACTACTAGGAGGAAGATCTGATCCTATGATCCCTGCATCACCACTCGATGCCTCCACACCTCCACCTTCTACAGATCCAATGACCTGAGAAGGAGTTTCTTCAGTAGTCAAAATCCTGGATCTCAGACGATAAGGCCTCCTCCCGCGTTGCCTTCTCCAGTCGAATAGCCTTCAGCTCTTCCTCCAGCTTGGACGTACGATCAAGAACGATCCTCATACGGGATCGTTGCTCTTCCCTCATGCGCTCGGACTCTTCAAGTTTCAACTCCAGGTCATCGATCTTGACCTGTTTCGCCTCCAGGTCGGACGTAAGTTTGAAGACCTTCTTCTTGGCTTTGTCAGCTTCCTTTACAGCAGCCCTCTCGCTGGCCATCTTGGCTCGCATATCATTCTTTATGGTCTCCATCCGAGAATGAAGACCAAGGCTGGCTTGAAAGCCCTGGAAAGCGAAGAAAATTAATTAAAATCGTACGATATCTAAAAACAAATCATACGATAGAAAGAAGACTTACCAAGAAGGAGAGGCCCACAGCAGCAGCATCGATTTCCTCGAACCTCAGTTTGGAGAATTGTTCCTTTTGCGAAGGAAGGAGAAATTGCTCGATAGCTGGGAAGATGTCTTCTTTCTTCACGACATCCCCCTCCAGAAAACCCTTAGGCAGAGTTATGTTCATCGAGGATGAGCCAGCATCGAACGACGTTTTCTTTGGCGCCTTTGCAGGAGTCTTTGTTGCTTTGATTCCCTTCGACTGATCCTCAGGAGGAGCAGATCTAATCGGGGAAACATTAATCGCATCATCCGCCTTTTGCTTGGCTTCATGCGATGGATTAATGGTCTTAGACGTAGACCTCGTACGTTTCGCTGGAGGCTCACCTCCAGCCATCTCCTTCTTCTTCAAAGCTGCCCTCCTAGCAGCTTCCAGCTGTTCAGCTCTCCTCGACGGTTTCTTCGATGATCCTACAAAAATAAAATAAATGTGTAAGAAACAAGCAATAAAGAATCATCGTACGACATAAGCCAAACGTACGATCTACCTTCCATCTCTTCTTCTGAGATCACTTGAACTTCAGGATCAGCCTGAGTAGCTTCTTCTTCACACTCTACCACGATCTCTTTAGCCTTCTGGGTAGAGTAAAAACGTTCACTAATGCTATACGATAAGAATCGTTCGACTGCGGCCTTCGACTCTTCAGTGGGCTCGAACGTGAAATCAATCTCTGCAAAAGTAATCAAACATTAGATAAGCAAAATAAAAGATTGTAAAAAAGACATCATCAAAAGAAACACCTATACCTAATGAATTCCACTCCGGAGCAACCCATCCACCCTCCTCCAAGACTGAGGATGATCGTACAAACACATATCGGGACTTCCACCCACGATCGTGTACCTGAGTACCATGTACTAACATAGAATCCCCTCTACCCTTTGGAAACAAACCATATCGATCATAATCCGTCGATTTCACCGTATACGCTGTAAGAAGGTCATCGACAGAGAATGCAGGACGACCCCAGTCCTTCGTCACACGTTCGATAACATTAATAACCCTCCAGAATTGGGGCATTAGTTGACCAGGAGAAAGATCGAAGCGGCTCATGAAAGCACGCGAAAGAGGACTATAAGGCCATCTAAAACCTATCTTAAATGGGTATTCGAAAAGCGCAAAAAACCCAGCAGGAGCGTCGGCAGGTCTAATCTCATCTGCCACCTTCAGAATCGCACTATCAGGTAATCCTGCTAAACTCCTAAGGGCCGCAACCTCTAAAGAATCTTTGATAGTACTCTTAACTTCCATTGATTCAAAAACCTCTAACCTATTCAAACTATTCCTAAGACGATTGAAACGAAGCAAGTCGAAATTCTTAGGGTCCTTTTCGGCTATAGATTTTAAACGCATGAAAACTAAGAGAAAAGAGGGTACCTTATAAAGAATCGTCGCTCAAATCCTTGCCGAAAATAGAGGATTGACTTTGGGAAACGATTGCTCTAACGAATTAAGAGATATGTATCTAATTCGAATTAAAATTATCTATTATATGGAAACTGAATTTCTCTCCAAGTATTGCAGGTCCAATCGTACAACGACACGCGTTCATTTACAACCGTTGAGACGACAGTTGTCATAAACGCGTCATCACGACGACGTCACTAAAATCGCTTCATATTCGATTTGATTTAAATGAAATTCATTTATTTACAAATTGATTATTCTTTAGCATAACTAACGATCAGCTTTCGCAGATAAGAGATTCAGAAATATTTAGAACAAAATTTTTTCTAAATCTCGGGGGCAAACTGTTTGGGTGAAAAATCGCACGACGCACGACGACCGACTTAAAATCTTAAGATATCTTCCAGGATGATAATCCTGTATTAAGATAAGGTCCTGAGATAAGAACAAATATACCCTCGCACGATAACAATCAATTATCGAACGATCTTTATACTATATCGTATGACAAAACATACGATATCGCATGATATGATACTAACAGTTAAATATATCTTGAGATTGATCATTTGTAACAGGTAAACATTGAAGAACAAATGACCGTTAAAGACCAAGATACGCTCCTCATAAAGTTCCAACCGTTACATGCGAGAATTAAGCTTCGGTTATGACCGTTGCATTTAACACACAATTATGGACGACAGTTACACTATAGTCAGCTATAAAAGGAGTTCGAAGACCTCATTTGAAGACATCTGATTACATTGAAGCTAGCAAATACTCTCCACAATCTTAATTTTACTTTTTATAATTTACATTCTCATTCATTGTAATCGTACGATCTCAACTGTAATTCTCGAGGATATCACCCCTTATTGGTGATATTTAGGGCAACGTCGGCTATACTCCTTTAGTCGACCGCAGGTTTTCTCCTCGACCTCGAGGTTTTTCCTGCGTCATCAAATTGTCTTGTCATTTATTTCATCGCACGTTTTATCGAACTAAATTTCTTTCTCTCGACGGATTCGCCTCACAACATCTTACGATATTAAATTGTGTAATTTTTTACCAAAAACAGTCATAATCCGTTGGCTTCACGGAGTACGCCGTAAGAAGGTCGTTGACAGTGAACGCAGGACGACCCCAGTCCTTCGTTACATGTTCGATAACTTGGATTACCCTCCAAAATTGGGGCATCAGTTGACCAGGAGAAAGGTTGAATCGAGTCATGAACGCTCGAGAGAGAGGACTATAGGGCCACTTAAAACCTATTTTGAACGGGTACTCAAAAAGTGCAAAAAATCCAGCAGGGGCATCAGCAGGTCTGATTTCACCCGCAACCTTCAACATTGCGCTATCAGGTAACCCCGACAGTTTTCTAAGGGCCATAACATCTACAGAATCCTTAATGGTACTCTTAACCTCCATTGACTCGAAAAACTCTAACCGACTTAAACTGTTCCTAAGAGCAAATCAAAATTCTTAGGGTTCTTATCAGCCTTAACCTTTAAACGCATGAAAATCAGAAAGAGAAGAGAATACCTTATATGGGAAATCGACTAAATCCTTGCCGAAAATAAAGGATTGATTTTGGGGACAGATTGCGCAAATAATTTGGAAGATATGTATCTGATTTGAATTGAAATCATCCCTTATATGGTAACAAAATTTCTTCTCCAAGTAATGCAGGTTCAATCACATGATGACACGCGTCCAATTCAAACCGTTGCGACGACAGTTGTCATAACCACGTCACCATGACAACGTCACTAAACCGTTCCTATTCGGTTCAATTTGAACGAAATTCGTTCATTAACAATTGATTATTTAAGAACCAAACTAACGATTGATTTTGCAGGATAAAGAGATTCAGAAATATTTAGGATAAATTTTTCTAAATCTTGGGGGCAAACTGTTTGGGTGAAAATTTACGATCGCACGATGCACGATGCCCGACTTAAAATCATAAGATATCTTTCAGGATGATAATCCTGTATTAAGATAAGGTCCTGAGATAAGATACGAGTACCTTCGAACGTTAGCAATTAACCATCGAACGATCTTTATACAGAATATCGTACGAGAAACCTAAGAACGCATGATATCACACGATATTATACTAACGGCTAAAATCTGTCTTAATTATGATCTTTATAACAGATAAATAACAGGCATTGAAGATCAAATGACCGTTCAAAGACAGAGATACGCTCCTCATTGAATATACGGCAGTTACAACCAAGATCCAAGCTTCAGTTATGACCGTTGCATTTAATGCACAATTATGAGCATCGGTTACATTTCAGCAACTATATAAAGGAGGCCGAAGCCATCACTAGAAGACACTGGATTACTTTGAAACCTGCTAACATTCTCCACAATTTCTATATTATTCTTTGTAACTTAAGTTCTGTTTCATTGTAATCGTACGATCTACGCTGTAATTCTTGAGGACATCACCCCTTATTGGTGATACTTAGTGCAACGTTGACTATACCCTTTTAGTCGGCCGCAGGTTTTTTCCTCGACCTCGAGGTTTTTCCTGCGTTATCAACTGTCTTGTCTCTTTATTTATTTTATCGCACGATTTATCGAACTAGATTCTTTTCTCTCGACGGATTTGCCTCACAACATCTTACGATATTAAATTGTGTAATTTTTTGCCAAAACACAAACCAAACAAAAACCACCTGTGCTGAAAAACGCAACAGCACCAAAGAAGCAAAACCCAAAAACAGACCAAGATACAAGGCTACGTACAACCACCAAAACCAAGCAAAACACTCACAACACTAACTACCGAGCTAGACAACGACATACACGGACACCACGAACCTGATCCAGATCATGCAGAACTCGAACAGCAGCGAAACAGCAGGCAATCAACACGAACGGAAGCTGTTGTCGATAACAGAATTGGAACGCAACCCAACTCCGATAGCAGCAGTACCAAGTCTTGCACAATTCGAACAGCTGCAACAGAAGAGTTTATCCACAGAACAACAGCAAAAGAAACAAACCAGCTGTCGCACCATGATATCGACTACAGAATCACATCCTCCTCTCCGTCTCCGGCGCAATGAACCCACCACTGCTACCCTACGCTACCCAAAGGATCCATCAGCCAAGACCGCCAATCAACCGCGATTTTCAGGTTTCTTCTGTTGACCCAATCGAAGGTCTTCACTTGGAACCAGAAGAGATCGTCAATCAGATTCACTTTGGGATTCCGGAAGACAAGTTCGTTCCTGTTAGCCCAAATCAGATAAGACATACAACAAACCAAAGCAATCCATCTTTTACCTCCATTTACTCCCACCCCCTCTTGATTACCAAGATTTAAAAACTCACGAAGCGTATTGCACCCGTTTACATCCAAGTTCCACCAAGCTCCAATAAGACTCCACAATCTTTTAACCTCCCGACACCCATAAATTGCATGATCTACCGATTCTCCCTCGCAACCACATCTCGGACAAAGAGACGAATCCATATCGATTCCCCTTTTATCCAATTCCATCCTAACCGGAAGTCTACCAAGACCTACCCTCCAAATGAATATACAAACTTTTTTAGGAATCTCTTTCAACCACAAGGTTGGAGTGGTATTTGTTCCCCATATACATAAACTCAAACACATATGTACATACATATATATATATATTATATACAAATTTGCCGTCTTAAGCCACACCTTAAGCCCTTAAAAAACGTCATGGCCTCGCCTTTACTCGTAAGGCTTGAGGCATGGCCGCGCCACTACACCATGTCTCACGCCATTTAGAACCTTGATATATATTATAATAAACTAGATACTTACCCGCGCGCGATGCGGCGCGAAAAATCTTAATATCAAAACCAAAAACTCGATTTAGATATGTTAATTTTATTAATCTATGTGGTCTTATGTTGCAATTTGAAAGTTAATACGGTCGATTGTGTCGTATTTTTAAAAAGGTTGTTGATGGATAATGTGGTTTTTAAATTCAAAACATTGGTGCTTAACTTTCAACGACCAACTTACGCATTAATACTTTATATACCTATTACTACAATGCAGCAAGGTGTAAATTATTAAAAATATTTAAAAAATATATTTAGTTTGAGTAAATATCCTATGAATAACATTTCTAATTTTATTTTTTATTTGTCATTTTATTTTATTTTTCTTTGAATTTGACACCGGCATAAACCATACAATTCCGATAGCTCGTGCCGCATTCTTAATGGAAAGCTTTGATGTATGTTGATCCAATAAATAACTTCAAAACCGAAGACAAATTTTCTTACGTAGGGTCAAAAAGGCTTTATATATTATATTTGGTAATAACTAATAAGCAACCAACTTACAACCAATTCATAACCATCAAGTTTCTTTAGAATGAATAAACTCATTTTTCTTCAAGGAAGGATATCAAGTATACTTTTTGGAACATACCTAAAAATTAAAAATCATAGAACTGTTAATTAAAACAATTCTACAAGGGGCTAGTTACACATTCATCTTTAACTCGATTCTTTTATGTGATTCTTTTACGAGGAAATGTACTAATGAAAAATAAAATCTTGGAATTTATAAAGCGTAAATTAAAAATTAAAAATTATGGAATGAATATTTAATAAGGGGACATCTTGAAAAATTGAATACTCAATCTTGAAGATTGAAATAAAATTATTACATTTATATAATATAATTGCATAAAAAATATTCAATATTGGACTCATTTCGAAGGTATTGACGAGACAATTATGATGGTATACTTTGTAAAATAAAAAACGTAATTTTAATATATTTTAGTTCATAATATATAATTATTTAGATTATATGATAAGGGTTTAAGATAAATAATGAAAAACTAAAGGACTAAAACAAGATTTAATAACTAACTATAGGGGTGTAAAGTGTAAATGTGTAAAATCAGTTTTGTTGAACAAAATAACTAACTTTTTGAGTTATTCTCTTTATATAATAGTATAGATGTGAGATTGTTGTCGAGATAAGAAATTTATAATTCAAAATATTGTTTTAGTTTTCTAAAAGAATAAGAATATCAATATTCTGAACACATAAAAATATGTTAGTATTTTAATTAATTTGGACTTGATGATATAATAACTATTTCTCTCAATTTTAATATTTTCTTGGAATCTATATTATAACATACACGTTTGTTTGAACGGAAACAAATATAAACTTTATTTATAGAATAATATTAAAAATATCGATCAACTAATTTTGGACCGGTAAAAGCAATTACTGGTCCTAAAACTCGGTTGAAGAAACCTGACTCCATGAGTTGTAGATAAAAGACCGTTTTGGTGTGAAAATTTGAACCTAGACTAGGGATGGCAAAAGAACCTGAAATCGATGAGGAAAACCGAAACCCGAAATAAACGGGATGGGTTTGGGGACAATAAACGAAGAGGGCAATGGGAAAACCCGTTATTTTAAACGGGGACGAGGGACCAATATTCCCCGACCCGATTACCCGATTATATCCCCGGATTTATTTTATGTTATGATTGTTAGTAAATAATACAGTTTTTAAACAATATATTATATATAGCTAAATGGTTTTTATATCTGGTCGTATATATGCTTTAGCGTTTTAAGTGTTAATATTTTGGATGCATTAAACAATATATTATAATTAGCTAAATTATTAATATTTTAGATGCATTTTGACTTGAGAACTTTAATTTCCTTTCGCATACGTTTGGATAATGAATTTCTCATGTTATGTAACTTAGTAAATCATTTTCCAAGACTCGGGGATTCATGATAAAGTTTAAACGATGATGGGGATCCCTGCCGTGAAAAATGTTAAACGCTTATCCCTACAGTGAAACCCGTTTAATTAATATCTTTCCCCTCTCTCTCTCTCTCTCTCTATATATATATATATATAAACAAAAATATTAATAAAAATTATCAAAATATTTATTGGTTAATATTTAAATACATCAACTTAAAAAATTAACGTATTAGTTGTACTAAACAAGATTTACTGATTAGTATTTACATAAACTTATTTACATTAATTTATAACTTATAAATTTGTATTAATAAATATTTAATATTTGTATTGATGATCAATTAATATATGTTCATATTATTTAAAAACTAAGTTTTTGTTTGTACTTTTTACACAATTTTAGTTACGTACCATTTAAGTGCATATATATATTTCTTTCTTAATTGATAAATTTAACGAAGATACCGTCCAGTTTCAAATGAAATAAACTTAATGAAGATTATCTAACTATATAAATAATGGGTAATTTATCCATGCACTCATTGCTAATGTGATTAATGATCATGTGAGAAGAAGAATTAAGTTGAGAAAATAAGAAAGGATTTAGACCCTCAATCACCTTTGATAACTTGCATTCTCATTGGAATCCAATCTTAGTCAATATTACATATTACGTATACGTATATACATATATTTAAATTAGACTAATTTAATTCTACCAACTTATATCTATTTATTTAGATAATCATTACGTGCAATGCGCGATTATGACACTAGTGTAGGATAATTATGGATCTTGAATAAAAGAAAGGGGACTCAAAGATGGAAAACAATGTATTCACATGTTGTCATCGTCGGTTGCATTTTGATGTCAACATTTTAGATTTATATAAACAATTAGAATAAATAAATAAATATATAACTCTTTAGAGAGTAAAGTTTACTTTTGGTACTTAATGTTTGTAAATTTTAGTACTTTTAGTCCCTAAATCCTTGAAACTTGAATATGGTCTCTCACGTTTATAATTTCACCTGGTTTTAGTCCTTTTCACTAACACTCATTAACCTTTTTCGTTAAATCCAATTAAATGAGGGGTAATATTGTTAGAAATATTGTTAGTTGTGTCAATTTGTAATTTCTTTAAAGTATCTTTCCTTTTATGTAAATTGTGGATTAAGCCCATTGTTTATGGCCCATCCATTTTAAAGTCTTTTAGGCCTTTTAGGAGTAGTATAAATAGGAGTGTTAGATTTCATTTGTAGTTTCCACTCCTTCCTCTCCTTTCCACTTCCTTTACAATCATTTGAGAGCTAGTAAATCATTTGGTGACTTTACACTTAGTATATTTTTCATCATGATCATTACCATTATTCCATCACTCATAGATCTTGTACTTAGTGTTTTTATCATATAAATTCTAAGTGTTCATTGTGGTTGATTTGGAACCTACAATTGGTATCAGAGCCTACCACTTGCTCTTGATCCTTTGAGTGTTGGTTCCGGTGGAAAAAGTTAGTTTCGTCATTGAGGTTTTGGATTTTCAGCTTCGGCATTCCTGTTTTTTCTAAGTATTTTCAGCTCCAACACTTAGATTTGGGTTTTCTGCTCCGACACTTTTGAAATTTTTCTAAGTGTTTTCAGCTCCAGCAATCCTGAGCTCCAGCACTTCTGAAATTTTTCTAAGTCTTTTTAGCACAAAAGGCTAATACCAAAGCCCACATCGGAACTCATACTTGAATATTTTCACCAATCCAACTACCGGATCAAACTAAGTGGTTTAAGATCCGTAATCAACCATGAACACACGTGATGTTTTAGCGATCGAGTCCGATACCCGACCACCGGTTCTCCATGTCCATAAAGGTGAATCTAATGAAGAGATGAATGACATAAAGAAGGCCTTGGCATTGATCACCAAGTCTATGTCTAAGAGAAACGCAAGAAAACCTATGTCTTCTAACAACCATCTGAGAAGAGGTGAACAGGGTGGTAGAGTTAACTACCAGAAACTTGAGGAGAAAGCTAAGTTTGAAGACAAGGGAAAGGAAGTAAAGAAAGATAATGCTTGGCTCAGAATGTCAAGTGATGATGAGGAGGGAGGTCCCGTATGCATGCTTATTCAAGATGAGGCATGGGACCTGACAAATGATGAAGGAAGAGAAGATCAACTATGTCTGATGGCTAACCATGATGAGGAGGAGCTGTACTCAGAAGAAGGAGGACGTGATTACGACGACCTTGACTCAAATCATTCAGAGTCACCTTCTGAGGTACTTCCAGACCCATACATTGAACTTGAAAATCATCTGAAAGATCTTGCTCTTAAAGTGTCTGAATATGACAAGAAAATCAAAAAGGCAAATAATTTAACTGCTATAGCAGAATCCAAATTAGCTAGTGAGCATGCCTTAGTTGTGAAATTCTCCATTGAACTAGCTCATTCCAAAGAAAAGGTAACCACTCTTACTCTTGCCAACAAAACCTTAGAAGATAAAGTTGCTAGTCTGAATGATAACATCTCAGACTTGCAAAAGAAACTTCATGAGGATGAGATTCTAAGTAGAGTAAGTGTTCAAAAGTATGAAGCCATTTTTGCCCAACGAACAAATCTCTTTGCAAAAATAAAAGATATGGGGGACAAGTTCCTAAAGAGAGGTCAAACCGATCAAACCATTCATATGAACCAACCCAAAGAGTTCAATTATTACAATCCAAAGAAAGGCATTGGATATAAAAGTCCATGCTATCTTAAGCGTGCCGTATCCAAGACTCCTACCATGTATGACCTTCGGTACATGAGTCTTGGATACAAAATTGTTTTCATGAAAGAGTCTGATGATCCTGAACAGTTGAAGGAAATTGAGAAAAAGGAAAAATCTAGAAAAAACAAACAATCATTTCCCTTCAACTATACATCTCTCAATGCCAGTTATGCAACGCGTGAGATTCCTTTGTCTAAGGATTACATGCCTAGCTATACTGAGGCTGAGATGAATCAGGAAGTTCCAATCCTTTCTAAAATTTTCAATGATAACAGAACTTTCTTTGAAAAGAGGATTGCTACACTTGAGGCTGAACTTGAGGATGAGAGGCGCATGAGCCTTAGGGAAAAGGACTTGTTCTTGAGTAAAATCAATGAACTTGAAACTGCTCTAAAATCCAAGAGTCCATCAAAAGATAAGCAATCCACATTTGGAACTCGTGATAACTCACGTCATCATCACCATACATTGAATGTTGATGCACCGGATTTTAGACCTTCAAGTACTTTTTCTCAAAACTCACAATCTATGGTACTTAGGTCTCCAATTTGCACCACCATTTCATACATGGAAGACTTAACATATACGGCACCTAAATCAACGGTACAAATTTCTGAAATTGTATCGGATGATTGTACCCGGAAAGACAAAGGGAAAGACAAAGTGATTACCCTTGAGTCTGAAGTAGCAAGTTCATCTCGTTCAAATGTGAATGTTCTTAAGAAAAGCAAACGTTTTCGAAAACCAAAGAATACTTTCAATCCAAAGGAACAATCACACAACTTCCATCCAAGGAAAAATGTTTCTCATACTCATACTCATAATGTCAAAGGCTCTAATCATGCTTCTCCAAACATGACAAATAACCATATGAGACAGGGTAGGCATATAGAAAAGGAGAATGGATCAAAAGAAGGCGGTCGTCCAAAGCCATTTGCACATAAGCCTAGATTTGCGAAAAACAGATTTTCCAAAGATGAATTTCATAGAGCTCATAGTCATATACCATATACTCCATTTAACTTTCATGTTTGTGAACATGTTACTTATGGGTATCGTAGTGACTTTTGCTGTCAAAATTGTTTTCACTTTGGTTATTGTGCAAATGCCTTTGTGAATGAGTGTTATGCTCCTAATTACTTTGGATTCTATAATCACTATAACCACTTTCCTCATGCCAAGAAAAGAAAATCCAAGCCCAAGAAAAAGACTCCTAAAAAGAGCAAAGAAGAACCCAGGCCTGTTGGTACTAATCCGAAAGGACCCATTCCCAAATGGGTACCTAAAAATGTTTGCACTTGATTTTGCAGGCCGGTCATGTGTGATTCATAGACTCGGATTATTCCAAACACATGACCGAGCGAAGGGAACTTCTAACTAATATTGTGGGATCATTCTTGTATATCTTGTTTTTTTACTAACTTTTTGATTTGAGGGGGAACGGAGACAGAATCGTTACTGTCCCGAGGGGGAACAAATAAGTATTCTATCCCCTTCATACATGTGTCTATGTTCACGTGCCTTTGTTACTAACCATTTGGTATAAGTGTGCATCTGTCAAGGGGGAACATTCTCTTTGTATTCATGTTCCAAGGGGGAATGTTGTCTACCTCTGCATGTTCCGAGGGGGAACACTGACAGGTATACCCGACACTTAGTTACCAAGGTAAGTCTTTTATATTCTATGTTATATATACATATCTATCTCAAAAAAAATATTTCGCCCTTCCGGACCTCCGGCCATCAGTCTTGTCGTTTCATTACTGATCTTCGGAGGACCAGGTAAGTCTTCTATTTTATGTTGTTTTGAATTAAAAAAAAAACGAAAAACAAAAAAAAAAACAAAAAAAAAATCTTTTTGTTAATTAAAAAAAAACAGTTTTTTTTTATAAAAACCCTAAGATTCGTGTTTTCGATGGTCATTCGTTGAAAACCTCGTATCGTTCGGAGTTGAGATTTTAACTTAGTGGCATTTCGTCAAATTTGCTTGTGTTTTTCGGGTTGAAATGATTTCTGGGTTCTTAAGAAAACAAGTGTTGGAATTTGGGGTTAGGTCTCGGAGTTTTATACTTAGTTTTTTTGTAACCCCAAACCAAGTTCCAAAGAACTTATCCTTCGGAGTTTCTTTTACTTAGTTTTTTTTGTGTGTTTTTTAAGAACTCCGGAACTTTTTTAAGTGCCGGAGTCTCTCCCTTAGTTTTTTTTGTGTGCTTTTTAAGAACTCCGGAACTTTTTTAAGTGTCGGAGTCTCTCCCTTAGTTTTTTTTGTGTGTTTTTTAAGAACTCCGGAACTTTTTTAAGTGCCGGAGTCTCTCCCTTAGTTTTTTTTTGTGTGATTTTTAAGAACTCCGGAACTTCATTAAGTGCCGGAGTCTCTCCCTTAGTTTTTTTTTGTGTGTTTTTTAAGAACTCCGGAACTTCATTAAGTGTCGGAGTCTCTCCCTTAGTTTTTTTGTGTGTTTTTTAAGAACTCCGGAACTTCAATAAGTGCCGGAGTCTTTCCCTTAGTTTTTTTTTTCTTAGTTTTTTCTCCAAACCTTAGTTTTTTCTATACTTAGTTTTTTTTCCTCAAACATTAGTTTTCTATACTTAGTTTTTTTCTCTCCAAACCTTAGTTTTCTACACTTAGTTTTTTTTCCCCCAAACCTTAGTTTTCTATACTTAGTTTTTTTCCCCAAACCTTAGATTTTTATATTTAGTTTTTTTCTTCCAAACCTTAGTTTTCTATACTTAGTTTTTTTTTTCCCAATCCTTAGTTTTCTATACTTAGTTTTTTTTCTCTCCAAACCTTAGTTTTCTATACTTAGTTTTTTTTTTCTCTCCAAACCTTAGTTTTCTATACTTAGTTTTTTTTTCTCTCCAAACCTTAGTTTTCTATACTTCGTTTTTTTTTCCAAACCTTAGTTTTCTATACTTAGTTTTTTATCCCAAACCTTAGTTTTTTTTATACTTAGTTTTTTAAATCCCGAACCATTGCACCATAATGGTTTCGGGATTGCTTTTTGTTGTTTAAGCTGCAAATCCCGGACCGCAGATCTCAAACTTGAATGTGTCGTGGTTGCTTGACTAAGTGTTTAATTTTTTTAAGTGTGCTTCAGCATTGTGTTTTATCTGAATTGCATGAGTGGTGGATGAACTTATATTTGTGTGCGTGTGCATGTGCATGCATTGGAATTGATTTGTGTGCATGCATTGGAATTGATCTAGCATCATCTTGTCTCGGGTTGGTAAGATTGTTGATGGTTTTTGGATTTTCACTACTTGAGAAAAATACACACTCAATGTGTTGTGTTATTCTTTACCAAATCTCATGACTTAGTAAACAATAGCACATATCAATGTCGTGTGTCTTATTCTCGCATCACTCACTTTTGCCTTTACCTCATTACTAACTTTTTATTTTTCAGGTACAATGGCAAACCCTCGTCATTCTGATGATGATCTCACCACCACTTCCTCCCGATCACAACCGGCGGACATAGCAGACGTAAAAAAAATAAATAAAAAATAAATAAAAAAATCATCAAAAAAAAAGAATTTTTTTCTTCAGTATTTGGGTTTGGAATAAGATTTGGAATGGTATCCAAGCATTTCTTAATGGCATCCAGGCCTTTTCTTTGGCATCCAACAATTTTCTTTGATACCGACACTTATCATGGATACCATCATCACACCTCTTTTGGATACCAACACTTTATATGCCATAACCAAATCATCCCTATGCCTTACCCATCATTCCATATGCCATACCCCAAACTCCTTATGCCTTACCCCAAACTCCTTATGCCTTACCCCAAACTCCTTATAGCAATCACCAAAGATTCATGATATACCGATGGCGATGCCACTTGCATTACTTGATGCTGTCGATCATCATTCACCACTGTGAGAGCATACTTAGGTTTATCACCTCTACCAGCATCTTCAGATCCGGAGACTGGCACCCCGGAGGTATCCTCTAGGAGAGTGAGTGAGGGTCTCGAGCGTGGTCATTCATCTAGGGGTGATGACCAAGGGTGTGAGGATGAGGAGTCGGGGGGATGTGACGGGGGTAGGTTAGGCGGTGATGATGATCGCTCCGGAGCTAATACCTTACATGCTTATGACATTCGCCAAAGCCATTCACTTTACCTTTTGGTGGACTATGATTCTGATGACTCCGGTGATGACCACCTATCTGAAGGTGAGGACGACATAAGGTTTGAGGGAGACCTAACAGTCGAAGAAAGTGAGCAGAGCGAGGGAAGTAAAAGAAATGATGAGTGGGAGACAGGACCAAAGGTTTTAACCGGTCCTTCCTTATCCATAGGTAGACGCCGGGCAGCCACATCTACTACCCGTATACATGTGTTGAGTACGGGTATTAAAGTAGACACCTCCCACCCAGAGGTGCAACTGCACGCCCCACCTAACCACTCATCCATCTCTCAAAAGGTGGATGTTTCATTCCACGGGGATAAAGCACAACGGCTATCAAGCCCTCACTTGGAGGGTAATGATATTGAAACTGGAGGATCCCTGCCCCGATCCCCATACTTCCTTCATATGCACCAGAGTCTAGAGCTTGATACACTCTTAGATACACATACTGCCAGTCTATGTGACACAGTCTCTGCTCTACCAATCACGATTCTTAGAGACGTGATCGGAACCCCGAGAGTGGTGTCCACGACGGGCATTTCACGAGGACCGGTGGGAAGTCCTACCATGGTCACTATCACGCCAGCCATGAACGTAAGCCACACCGTTGATTCAGCGGTTGTGCAAACGAAACGTCTATGTGACATCGGAGTTACTTACCCGGCATCCGTTGTCAGGGAAATTTTGGACAGCGCCCTAAAGGTTGTCCGTGACGAGTTTGTACATCACCACCTCCGAGACCGACTACACCCGACTACTCGATTGATGAGTTGAGGGATCTTCTTATGGCGAAATTGATCTCCCGTGGGAATCTCCACGAGGATAAAACCAATCTTCTGGGTTATCTGTGGCGGTCGGCTTACACATCACTTCCCGTGAACCATCTCGAGCTGGCTACCTCCTCTTCTCAAGACCTCTTCTCAAGAGGTAGTTTCATCTATCCAGCGGCTCGAAGGGAAGCTTGCCTTTTGACGACGGAGGTACGAGGTGATTTGAAAGTGGTCAAGGGTTCCATATCGGCTATGCGGTCACAGCTCCGAGCCCTTGAGACTACTTGTTGTGCATCAGCCGAGCCACCAAAACGTAGACACGACGACCGAGGTAAACCCGATCGCCATGAGGGGGAAATCCGACAGAAGGCTCGGCTCGAATTCTCAGTTCCGACAGGAACATCTTCCGGCGCCGCGTCCGACACTCATATCGGCGCCGATGACAACCACTTATAGCCTGGTTGGAACTCGATGACTGGCATTGATGGGATGGGTCGAGAGATTGTGATTTATGTTAGCTCAAAACCGGATTACATTTCTTTGATTCCTATCACATGTGTTCTTGTTACTGATGATGAGCTCAAGAAGATTATCAACCTTAATGATATCTCCTCAGACGACGATGAGTACTTGCAGTTGCCAGTCTCCGAGCTGACCTGTGTTAAATCGGAGGATGTTTCTTTCAGATGACTATGAGTCTGGCATGGAGAGCAACAGTTCCAACTCTCCACTTCTTATGTCTCTGTATCAGTCTCCTCCACCATCACCTCACAGATCACCTCTCCTACGCACGCCGTCTCCTACACCTTGGTAATCTCCAAGTGTGTTGACTCGATCACCGCCTCAATGTTCCTTGTCAACTCAAGTCTTACTATGGCTTAAGGAAGATTGAGGGACGACCAGCCAAGAAGCGAGAAGAGAGACCGCCACCGCCTCGGAGAAATAAAGGACCATCTAAGAAGAACAAGAAGACCAAAGCTTCAAAGAGAAAGTCATCGAGCAATCATCGTCGGAAGCAAAGAAATTGACACAAAGGGGGAAATTGTTAGAAATATTGTTAGTTGTGTCAATTTGTAATTTCTTTAAAGTATCTTTCCTTTTATGTAAATTGTGGATTAGTCTCATTGTTTATGGCCCATCCATTTTAAAGCCTTTTAGGCCTTTTAGGAGTAGTATAAATAGGAGTGTTAGATTTCATTTGTAGTTTCCACTCCTTCCTCTCCTTTCCACTTCCTTTACAATCATTTGAGAGCTAGTAAATCATTTGGTGACTTTACACTTAGTATATTTTTCATCATGATCATTACCATTATTCCATCACTCATAGATCTTGTACTTAGTGTTTTTATCATATAAATTCTAGGTGTTCATTGTGGTTGATTTGGAACCTACAAATACGGTGATTTACCCATTTACTTAATTTTTGTTTTTATAAAAACATACAAACAGTAAGGGCATGTTATGTAAATGTAATACACACATAGACACACACACACACAAATAATAGACACGCTTTTTCGCCGTTTACCAAATCGTCACCGATAACCACCATTCACCCTTTCGTCCCTAATAACCTCTGTCGACCACCCCTTCAGTAATGACCTCCGCCGCCCACCCTTCTTCGTTGACCAAATCATCGTTCACCCCTTTACTCTTAATTTCTTCCTTATACCCGCCAACACCATCTCACTTCCTTAATCTCTTTTTCTGTTGATCAATCACTTTATTTTTCTGTAAATTGTATGAAAAAAAGAGCGTAAATATGAATTAAAAAATTTGGGGGATAAAAGAGAACAAGAGAGAAGGGTGAAGGTAAAGATATAGGTAAATGCGAGGCAAGAAATCCATTTGCATAAATATCATCCAACCAATCTCTCTCTCTCTCACGCACACACATACACACATACAATCACACTCTTCTTTCCGTCCTAAGTTCATCAATCAATCATTCAGGTTTGTCAATTTGTTAATATTCATATCCTAATCTCTACCCTTGTTTTGGATTTTAGGGAAATTCATGTGTTGGTATATGGGGGTACTAGTGTCTCATTTTTGACATAATTTATAAGATGCGTTTTCTCTTTTTAGGTGATCCATGTCTTGCTTTCAGATATTAACCTAGATCGTCTCTTCAACCAATAGTAAGAATCAATTTTTAGATTTCTTTAATTGTGGGATTTTTCTCTACTCTGGTGTGTTGGGTTTTTACGAGACCTCAGACCAACTGCTACGAGTCACGGTTCAAGAAAAACAAACGGTTTATTCTTGATCAAACCAAACTGGTTTGAACAGCGGAAGCAAACATGTGAAAAACCCGAAAAGCACACCGATCTTATTTGTTTATCTAGATTATACATAAAACGGAGTTAAGAATTTTACCTGAGTTGCTCGAGTTAGATCCACCTGTGATAAACCTTACGAACGGACCTTCTAGCCGGTTGAATCCCCGAACTCCCGAATGAAAAACCGAACTGATTTCGACTTGGTTGTTGAATTCGACCAAGAGGGGGGGAGAGAGAGAATTGGGAGAGTTTCTAGATTTCTATTTGGTTGTGTGTATGATGAATAAAAGGTTTACCATAACTGAATATTTATATTGATAAAACAATATCAGTATTGTATTCAGTTTCCTTTTTTTCCATAGTAATTATCCATATAAAACTCTTTCTTTTTCCTTAAGAAAGATCAACTAAATTAATATTCCATATATATTAACTAATATATATATTAATTTGTCAAGATAATTATTATTATATATATTTATTTTTAATTAACAAATATATATAAATCAATTAATTAAACCAATTATATATTTATTTAACTAATAAATATATAATCTCTTTTTTAATTAATAATAGAAACCTTTAACTTTGGAGTTTCTTACAGAAAACACCCAATAGATTTATAATTGACTATTATAAATCTAACTCTCTCCAAACTGAGGTTATTTTACTTGTTCCTTTTATAGGTCCTCACAAGTGTGACCCTCGAGTGTCTTATAACATTGGATGTGTAATCTTTGGTACTAACATGGTGTTATTGGAATTAAATCAAGGTTAAGTTTTTTGAGGTTTTGTAGTTGAGAGTAAGAGATTCATCATGTTTACTATCGTTGATGTTCCAAGGGCTTGATTCGATTCGATTTGATTTGATTGTTGTTGCCGACGGTGGTGTTCTTTGGCAATTTGGTTCATGTGCTTATATATATATATATATATATATATATAGGGGTGGGTTCAAATGTGAACCACTTTTTGGTTGTGAACGTGAGGACAACCGAGAGTGCGACACGTGGCGGATGACTAGGCGCCACGTCAGATCCACGGCGGATGACTAGGCGCGATTCATGGGAGGGCATTGAATTAAAGAGGGGGACCACACTCAAAGCCGCCACGTGCCGCGCTCTCAGCTGTCCTCATGTTTACAACCAAAAAGTGGTTCACATTTGAACTTTCCTATATATATATATATAAATAAGATAATTACTTAACATGTCTCTAGAGTTTGATGAATTTTGCAAAAGAAGACAATTAAAAAAACATGTAAAATGATCGAAATACCCCTTATTTAATTGGATTTAACAAAAAAACTTAACGGGCATTAATTAGTGAAAGGGACAAAACCAAGTGAAATTATAGATGTAAGGGACCATATCCAAGTTCGAGAGTTTAAGGACTAAAAGTGTTAAAATTCACAACATGCATTAGGCACCAAAAAGTGAAGTTTAAACTCTTCTTTAAATTTGTCTTGCACCCCATTTTAATTATGTATTTCATATATTGAAATTATATATTTTATTTGGCATGGACACCTGCCCTTCTTGAATTTACTTTAAAGCTATGATTTTATAAATTTTGAATTGAATAGCGTTAGGAATACCTAAACTATATCATAGCGCATTTCGTGACACGATTTGAGAAAATATATGTTCCAAAAATATAATCTGCAAACCACACAACGCCTACACCATGTTTGTACTTTGTAACAACGCTCACCCGTATATAAGGTCCGTAGCGCCGAGGGTTCAACTCTCTGAACTCTAATGCCACATATGCACCACATTAGTTTTTCTTTCTCATACACATTCTTATCTGCGTTTGGTACGTGGGACAGGACAGGACAGGACGGGACAAAACTGTTTGTCCCACGTTTGGCGCAGCATGGGACAGAACAGGAATTCACTGTCCCATGTTTGTGCGACATGGGACATGACAGAAACTGGGACAAGGTGGGACAACATGGGACAAAAAGGATTGTTTTTTTGTTCCACCAAAATAGGTGGAACAACATGGGACAGAAATGAGACAGAAACTAATATATTACTCAGTAACATTCATTTGATATATAACTTCAATATGGTATTTGTTTTTGTGTTTACCACCACTAGTCATGGCCGCCGCCGCCATTGGTAGCCACTATCGACCACCTTCACCTTGTCTTCCACTACAACAACCTCCTCCACCTCCCCTTCCCCTACAACAACCTCCTCCACCGCCCCTTCACCTCTACAACTGTCAACAATTACCTACCACCACCTTTACAACTGTCCATCTCCACCGCAACCACCACCACTACCCACCATCTTCACGTTCTCCACAACCACCACCACCACCACCACCACCACCGTCATCACTAGTATTACCGTCGGCCACCACTGATACCTCTACCATGACCATCAACATTAGTTACATAAATAACATATATGTATATATATATATGTGTGTGTGTGTGTTTATGTTTATGTTTATGAAAATTGTGTAATTTATTTTAAGTTACTAGTTTAGTTTATATGTGTTAATTATAACTATTAAGTAATAAATAAAATCATCAAATAATTTTTTGAGGGAAGTTGTCTAGTTCTGTCCAGTCCAGTCTAGTCCTAGGCGTACCAAACATAAAACAGACATTTGTTCTGTCCAGTCCAGTCCAGTCCCGTCCAGTTCTGTCCCACTCTCTTGTCTTGTCCAGTCCAGTACTGTCCAGTCCAGTCCTGTCCAATCCTGTCTGCGTACCAAACGCTACCAAATTGACGTACCGCTTACCCTAAATTAATCATTTTTTATTTTAATATAAGGGAAAATTTCATCTATATCCTTAAAAACTTGATATATTACGCATATATCCTTGTAAACTTGGAAATTACGTATATCTCCTTCTAAACCTCTAAAACTCACGTATATATCCTTCTATCCAATTTAATTATATTTTAAACATTTAAAAATATAAATAATTATCTATATATTTAATTTAATTTACAAATTACTTAACTACCCTTTCAAATTCCATTAATAGATTTCTCAAAAACTAAAATCATTAATTTCGCTTCCTTCCCCAAAATTAAAATCGCCTCCTTCCCCAAAATCATTAATTTCACATTACTCCTTCCCCAAAATCATTAATTTCACATTAATAGATTTCTCAGTTTCTATTATTAAAGAGAAATTAATGATTCCCATTTATCTTCTTTTTCAATTTCAGTTTCAATTTCTTGATATGATTCCCATTTGGAAGCCATTGATTTTCCACAATTTCAGTTTCAATTTCTTGATATGATTCCCATTTGGAAGCCCTTGATTTTTGTGGAAAGATCCAGTGATGTATCATCATCATCATCAATCATCTCAACAACAGTTTGATTTAGAACAGGAGACTGCTGCTACTTCATGGCTTTCCGGCGAAGATCTCCACCCTCTCTCCGCCTTCTCCAATTCCACCGCCACCACCACCGCCGTTGCCGCCGCCGCCAGCGGCAATGTCGACCGTCTTCTCTTCAATGACCTCGTCCAGATGGTTCCCCTCGTTCAGACTTTGATTGTAATTCTCCCTCTTTTACACACACACATAGCATATCTATGTCGAATTTTAGGGTTTGTTTCTGAAATTTGGTTCAATTAAAGCTTTCAGGCGCTCCTAATTCTCGATTTATATTGTGTTTCTATATGTATATATATGCTTCGACTGAGTTAGGGTTTCTCAGTTTATGGGAAGGATGTGATTTTGATTTTTGAGAAGTTGTGATATATGAGATAAATGGAATTTGATTATGAGAAAGGGTAGTTAAGTAATTTGTAAATTAAATTAAACATATAGATAATTATTTATATTTTTAAATGTTTAAAATATAATTAAATTGGGTAGAAGGATATATACGTGAGTATTAGAGGTTTAGAAGGAGATATACGTAATTTCCAAGTTTACAAGGATATATGCGTAATATATCAAGTTTTTAAGGATATAGATGAAATTTTCCCTTAATATAATATACAAGATAGAGGGAGGGAGAAAGAAGAAGAGAGAGACGGATTAGGCTCCCGTTTGGAAACCAATCCTCCACACCCACACCCTCTCACCCGTTGATAAAGCTCGCGAGTCACACTCTCTCACCGGGGGGGGGGGGGGGGGGGGGGGGGGGTCAGGTGGTCTAACAAGAAGTCCCACATAGCTTAGATTTTAGTCCTCCAATTAATTCTACAATCGTAAACCGCTAATTGCTTCCACCATAGTTTTATGTTGGATTAGAAGTTATTTGACCGATAGTTTATAATAACACATCACACTTCACACACGTGAATAAATGAGTAAACTTGCAAACAAATGAATTGATCCATCTTTTAATCATATGAAAATCGCACAGTTTAAATATAATAGACATATGATTAAAATTGTGATCAAAAGTCAAAATCAAAATCAAGATTTTACCCTCTCATCCCCAGCCCAACTATCCTTCATTTTAGGTCCTTCAGGTCCTTCTTCTCCAAGTAACTCAGGAGGAAAGTTATTCAACACGTTTAGGATAAGAGCTTTTATCATCCCAGGCAATTTATCTACCACTTTCTTAAGTTCTTTCGTAAACTTGTAATCGAACTTCGGACCCCATCTTCCCGTATAGTACACCCACGGCTCCATATCGAACTTCACGTAATCAACAGCAATCACATTGTAGCTCGATGCAATGTCCATAACATACTCGCTTTTCACAGTGTCGTCTCTAACACCCCACCCAAGAAAGTTTTCCCCCTCGGCGATCGGTAGTACTTCCGGATTCGTCGCGGCTATCTCGTAAAACTCCTCGATGTCCCTCGGGTCGATGTATTCTTTCCCGTGAAGATGGTAGTTCGGAGTCGTGTAGTGCGTGTGTCCATGAAAAGCCGAATACACGACCGGTCTGGTTAGGTTAAAGAACTCGAACTCGTGAGCGGTTAACCATTTTCCGCCACCGTGCTGGGAGAGATAGATGGACTTTAGGATCCCGTTGTAGTTGCTGACCCGTAACGTTATGTGTTCCCAATCGCTAACATGTTCCCCGATCTTCCCTAATTTGATCGTAAAAGGTCCGAATTGAAACTTGCCTCCGCCGTTAAAGGGGTAATACAACCATATGGCGAGATCGGTGTATGTTCCTCCTAGGGCCGGTTTCAAGTGGATGTAAGCGACTGCATCATGTAACGACCCTCTTTTGACCTTATCTTTTTCGGGTTCGTTTGGAGGGAGGTCTAGAAAGGCGTCGTCCACTGTCCCGTTGGTTGGGAGGTTTTTGCCATCGTCGACCACGGGCTGTGGAATTATGAGTTTTTCGTGTAGCTCGGCCCCATTTTGGAAGAACCATAAAACGGTCGAAGGGAAGTATTCTTCATTGGGGTGGAAATAGACCCACGGCGAATAAATGCCGATCATCGTGTGGACCTGATCCGAATTCGGCATCGCCAAATTCGGATCTTTCCTGACCATCTTTAAACACGCTAGGTTGTCCATTGTCGAGTTGTTCGATCGTGCTAAAAACGTACCAACCGGAACACTTTGATCTCGTGTTACCGGCTTTGTTGTATATATGTGGATGAATCTTGGGTTCTTCCAAAAGCGAAATTCCCAAATCTCTTTATCCTCCTCAATCAAATCCGTGAAGTCGGATCGAACGCACATGACCTTGTCAAGTGAGGGTTTTTCTGGCGTTTTTGTGACGATGTGACCAACGGCTTTGTAACCGGTGGGCGCGATCGGGAGCCATATGTAGCCATCGTCGTATTGGCCGAAATTGAGACCTTTACTGGTCCAAATAAGAGTGTAGTCAATTGGACTCTTTAGGGCACCATGGTTGGGGTCACCACCTGTAGTGGATTTAGCCACAAGAACTGATGAAAGCAGGGGCTTGGCATTGGGATTGCAATAGTGGCCAAGAAGCTTGAACTCTGGTGGATAAGCATATGGTTCATAAAATGTAGCACCAAGACCATCTGATCCACTGCCTATTGTATCCCATATTTTCAAGAAATATAAAGCTTCATATACTACTAATCCTCCAAGATCAATGCTTCCTGTTCCAAAGGCTCCACCTGCAAAGAGTTAATATGAGGTTATTGTTTTTCCTAAGTTTAGGTTGTGTTTTGGAAATTAGTTGTTAAACTAGTCGATAGTTGATAAGCTAGCTAGCTAGATGTCGACTAATAAGCAAGTTAGTAGATATAAGCTAGCTTACGAATAAATTGTGTTTGGCAAAAATTAACTTTTGCGTATGTAAATTGACCAAAAAAGATATTATAAGGTATAATATTAATAAGGGTATAATTGGAAGAAAAAAAAACTACAAAAAGCTTTTCAAACGCTACTCCAACTAGCATTTCAATAAGCTAGATTATGGTAAGTGCTTGGATGGAGTAGCTTATTTTTGTCAAAGGGTCTTAATATATTCAAATTAATGAATGTATAAACAATCAATTTTGTATAAACTACCAAATTTAAAACTTAAATGTCCGAAAATCATATTAATTATACCATAAATGCTATCAAGAACAAGCAAATTATTAAATATAATACAAAGTTTGAAATTTATACACTACGAGAAAAACAGGCATTAGTGACGGAATATTCCGTCGATGTTGGTAACATCTGTCGCTGAAGGCCTACCGCATATGCCCCCGTAGCAGATACTATCAGCGAAGGATGTTAGCAACATTGGATGTTAGCGATGGATATCAAGCATAAGTTTCTAACAACTTTTTTTTTTTTGCTTTTTTCAAAATAAAGAAAGTAAGAGATAGAATATATTTTTTTCAAATACAGAGATAATTTGAAAAATGATAACCAAGTGAGATAACTAATAAGAGACCTTTAAAATAGAGAAGTTCTTAGAAATGGATGCAATTCTTTTTGGAGATTTTGACTTTTGATTCTTCATTTTGAAGAAATCTTAGGAAAACTCTAATACAACATAGAAGTACAAAGTAATAAATACCTGTAGGATAAATGGGATGTGGACTATGAATATCGAATGATATGACTTGGAAGTCATTAAAACCTTTGTTTGGACTAATTTTTGTTGAATCATTGAGTGCACAAGATCTATCTAAGACGATATGAACTATTAAGATAATCGTTCTAACAAATTGAATTGAAAACCGAGTAGGTGATATATTTACGTCCATCTTCAAATATCACCACATTGCAGAAGAACAATAAAAATTGAAGGTATAATTCACTTACTAAAATGAAGAATGACACAAACTCGTGGTCTCTAGCAACCATATATAGAAAATGAAACTATTTCCTTTCTTCACCAAGCGTGGAGAAAAATGTGTGGATAATTTAACATTTTGTTGTAGTGACTACTCTTAATTTATAGAAAGAAAAATTAGAAACTATTTCCTTTTTATAGCATAAATCAATGTCACTTTTCAACATTGACATACTAAGAGTATATTCTGCAAAATGAGTTCATAATAATTCAAAATTTTCAAAACAAATTACTTCCATCTTCCATAACTTTTTTATTTAAAGATTACATAATTAAAAAATCAAAATAATTACATAATTAATTACATTATTAAAATATTTAATACAACGTGTAGAATGTTATTTTTATTCATCATAAATATTTAGTCAACTTTGATGATAGAATAATAAAAAATCAATTAAAATCCTTATAAATCTTCATTTCGAAAAATTCATTGAAAAAACTTTAACAATCAAATCAAACTATTAAAATTTTAATATAATAAGGATATGAAAAATTCAGTCAAAAATAGAAGTTATTAGAAGTTTAGAACGATTGTTACCTACATCTGAAATTTGGTCAATTGTATAATCACTACAAGAAAATGTACTTTTACCGGCGGGTTTCGGAAGTCCGTCGGTAAAAGTAGCTTTTACCGGCAATTTGGATGAAAGCCGTCGGTAAAAGTTGAACTTTTTGCCGAAGGAAAACGTCACCGGCAAAAATACATTTTTGCCGACGAATTTCGTACAAGCCGTCGGTAAAAGTTATCTTTACCGACGAACTTCCCAAACTCGCCGGTAAAAGTATCTTTGAAAACTTAAATGATATTTGCACCAACGACTTTGATTAACTTGCCGGCAAAAGTCATTTTATTAAAATTAATAATTTTTTTTATTTACACTTTTACCGACGGACTTTTCAAACTCGCCGGCAAAAGTTATTTTATTAAAATTAGTAACTTTTTTACTTACACTTTTACCGACGGACTTTTCAAACTCGCCGGCAAAAGTTATTTTATTAAAATTAATAGCTTTTTTACTTACACTTTTACCGACGGACATTTCAAACTCGCCGGCAAAAGTTATTTTATTAAAATTAATAATTTTTTACTTACACTTTTACCAACGGACTTTTTCAAACTCGCCGGCAAAAATTATTTGATTAAAATTAATAGTTTCTTACTTATACTTTTACCGACGAACTTTCCAAATTGACCGGAAAACATATTAATTTTTTTTACTTACACATTTACCGACGGTTTTGAAACTCGCCGGCAAAAGTATTTCTTATATATTATTAATAAAAAGCTACTTTATTGTTGATTAATAAGAAAATTCAAATTTATGGTTGATTAAAATAGAAATTGCAATTGATATATTACTTTTTTCGAATAAAGATCATAAAGGAGTATTCTCTTATGACTTGACTTGAGATCTTGTGAGATTAATCTAGTTGGACATTAATCAATCTATTTAGACTTTTATATTTGGGTTTGGATCGATTTAGCTGGACTTTGGTCGATCATTGGATCAATCTATTTGGGCTTAGTTGAAATATTTGGGCTTGGATCGATCTAGTTAAGCTTTAATTGATATATTTGAGCTTTTATCTATGTAGTTGGGCTTTAATTGATATATTTAGGTCTGAATCGATCTAGTTGGGCCCTTTTTGATATTTCTAATTTGGATTGATCTGGTTGGGTTTTAATCAATATAGTTGGATTTTGATTTATATATTTGGGCTTAAATAGACCTATTCAAGCTTTAATCTATATGGTTAGGCTTTAACTGATATATTTGGCTTGGATCAATCTATTTGAACTTTAATTGATATATTTGGGTTTGGATCGATCTAGTTAGGCTTTAATCGATATGTTTAAGCCTTGATCGATCTATTTGAGCTTTAATCAATCTAGTTGGGTTTTGATTGATATATTTGGATTTTAATTGATATATTTAGGCTTAGATCAATCTATTTGTGCTTTAACCAATTTAGTTGGACTTTAATTGATGTATCTAGGCTTGGATTGATCTATTCAGGATTTAATCGGTCTAGTTGGGATTTAATTGATACATTTGGGTCTGAATTGATCAATTCGGGCTTTTATCGGTCTTGTTGGGATTTAATTGATACATTTGTACTTGGATTGATCTAATTGGGCTTTAATCGATATAGTTGAGATTTAAATGATATATTTCGGATGAATCTACCTAGTTCGGTTTTTATTGATATATTTTGGCTTGTATCGGTCTACTTGGGCCTTATTTGATATAGTTGAGCTTGGATCCATCTATTTGGGCTTTAATTGATATGTTTGGGTTTTAATTGATATGTTTGGAAATATATCGATCTATTTAGGCTTTTAATCGATATAGTTCGATTTTAGTTGATCTAGTTGGGCTTTAATCGATCTAGTTGGGTTTTGATTGATATTTTTGGGTTTAGATCTATCTATTTGGGTTTTAATCGATTTAGTTAGGTTTTGATTGATATATTTGGGGCTTTAATTGATATTTTTGGGTTTAGATCTATCTACCAGGGTTTAAATCGTTTTAGTTGGGTTTTGATTGATATATCTGGGGCTTTAGATGATATTTTTGGGCTTTGATCGATCTATTTGGGCTTTAATTGATATTTTTGGGCTTTGATCGATCTATTTAGGCTTTAATTGATATTTCTGGCTTTGATCTATCTAGATTGACTTAATTGATGAATCTAGGCTCGGATTGATATATTCGGGTTTTAATCAATCTAGTTTGACTTAATTTATGTATCTAGGCTCGGATTGATCTATTCGGGTTTTAATCAATCTAGTTTGACTTTAATTGATGTATTTAGGCTCGGATTGATCTATTCGGGTTTTAATCAATCTAGTTTGACTTTAATTGATGTATTTAGGCTCGGATTGATCTATTCGGGTTTTAATCAATCTAGTTTGACTTTAATTGATGTATCTAGGCTCGGATTGATCTATTCGGGTTTTAATCAATCTAGTTTGACTTTAATTGATGTATCTAGGCTCGGATTGATCTATTCGGGTTTTAATCAATCTAGTTTGATTTTAATTGATGTATTTAGGCTCAGATTGATCTATTCGGGTTTTAATCTATCTAGTTTGACTTTAATTGATATATCTAGGCTCGGATTGATCTATTCGGGTTTTAATCAATCTAGTTTGACTTTAATTGATGTATTTAGGCTCGGATTGATCTATTCGGGTTTTAATCAATCTAGTTTGACTTTAATTGATGTATTTAGGCTCGGATTGATCTATTCGGCTTTTAATCAATCTAGTTTGACTTTAATTGATGTATTTAGGCTCGGATTGATCTACTTGGGTTTTAATCAATCTAGTTTGACTTTAATTGATGTATTTAGGCTCGGATTGATCTATTCGGGTTTTAATCTATCTAGTTTGACTTTAATTGATGTATCTAGGCTCGGATTGATCTATTCGGGTTTTAATCAATCTAGTTTGACTTTAATTGATGTATCTAGGCTCGGATTGATCTATTCGGGTTTTAATCAATCTAGTTTGACTTTAATTGATGTATCTAGGCTCGGATTGATCTATTCGGGTTTTAATCAATCTAGTTTGACTTTAATTGATGTATCTAGGCTCGGATTGATCTATTCGGGTTTTAATCAATCTAGTTTGACTTTAATTGATGTATCTAGGCTCGGATTGATCTATTCGGGTTTTAATCTATCTAGTTTGACTTTAATTGATATATCTAGGCTCGGATTGATCTATTCGGGTTTTAATCAATCTAGTTTGACTTTAATTGATGTATTTAGGCTCGGATTGATCTATTCGGGTTTTAATCAATCTAGTTTGACTTTAATTGATGTATTTAGGCTCGGATTGATCTATTCGGCTTTTAATCAATCTAGTTTGACTTTAATTGATGTATTTAGGCTCGGATTGATCTACTTGGGTTTTAATCAATCTAGTTTGACTTTAATTGATGTATTTAGGCTCGGATTGATCTATTCGGGTTTTAATCTATCTAGTTTGACTTTAATTGATGTATCTAGGCTCGGATTGATCTATTCGGGTTTTAATCAATCTAGTTTGACTTTAATTGATGTATCTAGGCTCGGATTGATCTATTCGGGTTTTAATCAATCTAGTTTGACTTTAATTGATGTATCTAGGCTCGGATTGATCTATTCGGGTTTTAATCAATCTAGTTTGACTTTAATTGATGTATCTAGGCTCGGATTAATCTATTCGGGTTTTAATCAATCTAGTTTGACTTTAATTGATGTATCTAGGCTCGGATTGATCTATTCGGGTTTTAATCAATCTAGTTTGACTTTAATTGATGTATCTAGGCTCGGATTGATCTATTCGGGTTTTAATCAATCTAGTTTGACTTTAATTGATGTATCTAGGCTCGGATTGATCTATTCATGTTTTAATCAATCTAGTTTGACTTTAATTGATATATCTAGGCTCGGATTGATCTATTCAGGCTTTAATCGGTGTAGTTAGAATTTAATTCATACAAAGCATATTTGGTAGTACTTCATTTGGACGGTACTTTTTATTTTTTTGAACGACAAGTGAACACATACACGTTCCAGTGGTATCGGGCCTCCAATTGGGCAATCCCACTAATCCGCTGCGACCCGACCCAACCTATGGCTGAACCTAACTGGCAAGGAAGTGGATCACATAGGCTGGATCTTCCCATACCAGCCTCGAACCTGGCCCAAAGGACCAGATCCAAAGTCTGGATATCTAAAAAATGTTAGCCGTGGATGGTATGTACATATAAGTACATTAAGATTTTTTATTTTATTTTTATACATGTGTGCATGTTACAAATTAATTACTTGTATGTATAAGTGCATAATGTCCAAATTAAGGGTTACTAGAGTGTTAGTCGTTTTTACATTTAAGTTTTCCTCTAAACTAAATCGATTAACCTTATAATTTTAACTAAATATTAATATATACATAAATAGGAGAAGTATCAAATACAAACCAGGTAGTTTGTACAAATCATTATAATAGGAAATAATAATGATATTTATAGATACTTATAATGCTTTATTAATTAAACTAATATATAAAAGTTTAAATTATCGTTAAGTGTTTGGCAAGCATAAGCTAGCTTATAAGCTAGTCCATCCAAACATGTACCAGGAAGCTAGCTTATCAGCTAGCTTTTTGAAACGCTACTTTGAGTAGCTTATGAGGAGCTTATTGTAGTTTTTTCCAATTATACCCTTATTAATATTAATTATTAAATTCAAATATACGCTTTTTGGTCATTTTACATACTCATAAGCTAGTTTTGCCAAACATAATTTGTTCAACAGCTAGCTTATCAGCTACTAGCAAGCTTATCAATCAACAGCTAGCTTATCAGCTATCCGCTAGCTTATCAGCTACCCGCTAGCTTATCAGCTACCCGCTAGCTTATCAGCTACCAGCTAGCTTATAAGCTACGCTTGCCAAACATAGCCTTAATTAATTATACACTAAATTTGAATTTCAATAAGATTCAATATTAAAACATAAAAAATTTGAATTTCAATAAGATTCAATATTAAAACTTATGTTTTGAATACATTTATTGTTTAAAACTTAAAACTAAATCCTAAAATTTCAATCAAATACAAATCCTGCTCTTTTTTTAACTCCCGCACACATATTTTTTCACTTCCCGCCCAACCTCTCCCCTTCTCCCTCTCTTTTTATTTCCCAAATTCAAACCCTACCCTCCCCTTCTCCCCATCGTCTCCCTTATCAGAATTCGACCACCAGTGTCGCCCTACTGCGGCCAAGCCACCAGCGTCGCCTCCTCCAATCACACTACCAGCGTCGCTCTCCTCTCACTGTGAGTTATGTCTTTCTCATTAATTTCTCAACCCTGTTTCAAAATCCATATTTAACAATTGATTTTGAACAATCGAATGGTTCATTAAGTTTTTCAAAATCGATTTTGAACAATCGATTTGGTTCATTAAGTTTTTCAAAATCGATTTTGAATAATCTATTTCAAAATAAATCAATTTGGAAATCTTAGGATTTGGTTACCGTCTTTTGATCGATCAAGAAGTTGTAAACCTATTTTTTGTGTTTTTCGTCAGCAGGTTATTGATAAGGTTCCATAAGAGATCAATCATTAAATTCGTTATACATGAGCATCGGCATCTTTTGTTGTGATCATCTCAATTATAGATAAAATGCCAACTAGAGGTGAACAATTGATTTTTCATTTATATTTTGAGCTTTTATTTTTGTATTTCTTTTCTAGTATTTGTTTACGGTTTTTTGAGTTTTTCTTTGTTGTCATTCTATAGAAGCAGCCACTATGAAATCTATATAAATACTTAACCATCAAAATTCTTAGTCCAGAGTTGTATATCATAGAATTCACAAAAAAGGAACAAGATAAGATTGAATTTGTTTGATTTAGAAGCATTTTGGTTTGCTGTAATTTTGAGTTTTTGTTATTGTGGCTGCATCTATGTCTATTTACTCAATTGAATAAGAACTAATCTATAACATTAATATAGCCTCAATTGAAACTAATAAATTAGTAGAATCAGTAAAAGTTTGTTGCAATTAGTTTCTTGTAGAGAGAGATAAATATGTTTTGTTATTTGTATTAGTCTAGACCCTGCCTTGTTTTTCTTCTCTTATGTTATAAGACAGTTTTATATTATTTTCAGATGTTCTTACACCTCTGCTAGCAATGAACATACCTTTGACATTGTCACACGAAGAGGTCCCGTCATATTTGATCCAGTGAGCAAAACATATTTTTCTTTCACATGTTGATACTTCTATTTAAATGGATATAGCTTGTTACATTATGTTATAATTTATACTTCATATCTTTTTCATGTTGCTACTACTACAAAATATTTTACTTGCTAATTTTCTTCTGGTAAGTTTTTTTAGCAAATTTACATGAGGAGAGATTTGTCTTTGACTTTGGAGTGGTTTTGCTACAGATGTTCTGTTAAGAAGGGAGTATAAAGCATCAAGGAAGATTGAAATTTGTAAATCAAATCCAAATGTCTTATAGGTATGTGCTTATCCAAATCCTTGCTTTTGATGGTTGTGTTCGCTTCTAGGTATTTATTCTAGTAGTTCATGGTTTCTTGTGTTCAGGTAAGAATGGTAATTTACATTTTCAGATATGTGTTCAGGTAGGTTGCATATCAAATGTTAGTGTTTTGTTAATTCATAACCAAATATGTTCTATAGGAACCCAATCTTTTGATCTTGGCTGTTCTAGTTCAAATAATCAGGGCAATTACACATTTCATTATGGAGATGGCAGTGGGATGATGTGGTGCATCAATTATCAGAAGTTTAAGGCCAAAGGTTTACAATTTTATGAGGTACAAACAACCAATGACAATATCTTTTGATTACTATATAATTGTTTTTTAATTTTCATTTGTTTATCAAAATGCAGATTTGGTTTTGAATGATAGAATTGTTACCGGTAATCATGGAGCTAGACGGATCAGTTGGGCGAATAACGATTGTTGCTTGTTGAATAATTTAATTGAATTCGTTATTTGTTTATTGTTGTACAATAATTGTGTGAATTGATATTTAGCTTCTTGTACCTAATGAAGTCATTGTTACTTTAGTTTCAAACAATTTTCAAGTTGAATGTATATATTATGTAATTTTGCAAGTGGTTTTGTAATTTTTAATATTATTTACTATATTTTGGAGATTATGAATTGCAATCCAAGTTAACTTTAAGGTCATCAACAACTTTTGTCATTGGGTTTTAGCGTCGAAAAAAAGGCTGTCAAAAATATTCAATTAACTTTGCGACGATTTTCTGTCGCAAAAAAATTGACCATAAAAGTCAACCCTACCTTTTGCCGATAAGCTTTTATGTCGTTAAAAGTCATGCATAAAAATTAAAAATAACTTTTGCCGACGAACTTTATGGCCGATAAATGTTTGACCAAAAGGTAAAAAAAAACTTTTCCCGACGGAACGAACTACGTTGGCAAAAGTATTTACTCGTCGGGAAAAATATTTTTTACGATTACTTGAAAAAGGTTTTTGCCGACAACATCCGTTTTTACCGACGAGTATTTTTTGCCGGCAAATGTGTTTTTACCGACGACCCATATAATTCGTCGGCAAAAACACTTGTAGCGACCAACTTTTCACGGACACTTTTGCCGAAGAAAAAGTCCGTCGGCAAAGGATTTCGAGCTTTTACCGACCACTCTCGAGACTTTTCCCGACGACTTTTTCCTCCAGGAAAAGCAGTTATTTTTGTAGTGAATATAAGTTAAGATTTAATCCGTTTAATAGTTTTTTCATAATCTTACGGAAACAAAGAAGAAAAAGGTCATGATCACCAAAATAAATTAAATCAATTTACCAACTTTTCATTTTAAAAACCAGAACATCAATTATATGTTATTATAATATTTTTTACCTTCAACATTTTATTGATAGTCAAAAGAAAACTCTTAAATATCCAATGTGAAAGAATTTCCCAAAAAATAAATATTTATTTTATCTAGTAACTATGAAAGTATGAAAGTAACTATGAAAGTATTTAAAAAATTAATATGCAATTATATAGCTTTCGAAGAATATTAGGGTTTCAAATAACATGCAATTATTTATGTTCATTCATTTAAAGTTATGATTTCATATAATGCAATAATGAAACAAAATGTCATTTTAAGGAAATGATATGAGACATTGATTTAACAACATTTTTGATAAAAATGTTAAGCACTAAGTCTCCATTATTGTGGCAACCGAAGTGACGACACCATTAAAAAAATTAATTATTACGGTTATAGTAGAAACGATTGACGTGACGAGAATAGTAAATTTGATTATTGAGTTGCATGAAGTAACGACAATGGTAAACATCCTAAACTTCATCCATGTTTCATCTTAAATCTCTCTTAAGTCACCATCTATTCGTTCGATCGTTCAAAAACTTATATATATGTATATAAGTTTCATAGATTTGATTTGGATGAAACTTATCTACAATCTCATAATTTCTTACCAACCATATTGTCTCAATTATTGGTATATGTCATATCAGATATTATGTTGGCATAGAGCAAAAGTATGCAAACTATTCTACAAATTGAAAACTTATTGGCTGACCTTGAAAGAACATCAAGGCACTTGAAACTTGAAAGATAGAATAACACAAGCTAAGGAATGTGAAAAGGGAGGAGGGGGGGGGGGGGGGGGGTGGTGGATTAAAGCTTCATAACATGATTCTTGAATTTTGGTTTAATATTAAACATAAATATAAGTAATTCCTATTTAATGATTGTCTCAAAAAGTATGCATTTCATCACACCAAGTAATTCCTATTTCATGACATACATATAGGATTATCCGGAATCAAAATTCTATCTAATTTAATGATTTTCTTGGAATTTTGTATATTCTTAATAGATTCATAGCACCAAAATGAAAGTAGTAAATTTCATCATCCCATTGGGACATGGAAACACTAAAGAGGTCTTAACGTTGTCCTTGGTTTCATAATTTATTTGATCAAAATGGATAAATTAAAACCATTCATAGAAGTTTTTCATGTTTCATTCGCATACCCAATTATCAATCGCAAACTTATCAGTCATCGTGCGCATCTTGTGGCCAGGCTCCGAAATTTCAGTTTATGTTTTAAATTGTCAAGGATGTAGTCTAGGCAAAACTTAGATGAACCTTATCCAAAAAAAAAACAGCAGTTGGTTAAACTAATAGGCCATCTAAAGGTACTTCCAAAATCAGAAACACATAGGACCAAATTGTCCTAATTAGATAAAGTTTTATGAAAAAAGCTTTGAGATGGATTAACTTGTAATTAGCTAGTAATTGTAGCTAATAGGCTTGCGCTTGGGTTTGATGTAAATGACCCCTATATATAAACGGTCTAGGGTTTAGGAAGAGTGGGAAGAACCATTTTCTCATGAGAGTCAATTAGGTGAGTTTTGTGTGTTTCTTGTAAGGCTTTGAAAGTTCTTTCTAATAAACAAGAACTTCATATTTTTGTCTACGGATTTTTTTCTCTAAATCCTCTTATTGTTTGATTGTTTTAGGACCAACAAATGGTATTAGAGCAAAAAAAAAATCATCAGATTTGTTTGATCCTGAGAAATCACTCAATTAGAGGCTTTTTTTTTGGTTTTTCAAGCTGCTTGTATTATTCAAAAAATTTGGATCTGGGTTTTGCATTTTATGGAGGTTCTACATTTTGGATCTGGAAGTTAATGAAGATTGATGTTTGCGTTGGGATTTAAAGCAACTTTAGGCTTAGTTTCGTGTGTTTTACAAGTTGTTTCATCGATTTCTTGGATCTGGAAAGGATACAACAGCTTGCACCAAAATGATAATCTGAAATTTTCATTCCGTTGTTGTATTCTACAGTTATTCTAGTGCAATCTGAAATTTTCAATATTGAGAGATAGATCATGGGGAGGTTAGAGTTTATACATTTAGCATGGTAACATTTTAAATAACGAATCAAAATGAGTTAAAATATGAAAACAAAAGAAAAAAAGTCGGTTAAAATATAGGGAGAATCATTTGTGAATCTGATAAAGGGTATAAACTGTGTGAATCAATCCATACCCTTGATCAAAAAAATTGATGGTTGAGATGGGAGGCGGTTATGGTGTATTTTGATTTTCGATTTTTTAAAATATAACCTCCCATATCTTCACCGTCCATTTTTTTTTATCAAGGGTATGAATTTGTTCACACAATTTATACCCTTTTATTTGTTCACTAATAAAATTTGTTTTTCATCAAGCCAATATCCCAGTGATTACTAGTTGCGCATGTGCATCTCTCCTTTC
>CM058042.1:91725223-91740376 GCA_030169165.1 Centaurea solstitialis
ATATATATATATATATATAGAGAGAGAGAGAGAGAGAGAGGGGCCTTCAATTAAAAACCATTTTTTTGTAAAAACTTTAGGACTAATCTAAGTCTTTGATCTAAAAAGGGCATGATCGTCATTTTAGATTATTCCTAAAGTTTTTACAAAAGAAGAGGTTTTTACAAAATATGTGGTTTTTACAAATATATATATATATATTCATTTTTTTGTAAAAACTTGAAGAATAATCTAAACCCTTGATCTGAAAATCGCAGTTTATTCATTATATGAATATTCACTATCATATTCACCATATGAATATTCATCATATATTCACCATATGAATATTAATATTCATCAGATAAAAAATTATATAAATTCACCATCATATTCACCATATGAATATTCATATTCACCATATCATATTCATCATATATTCACCATATGAATATTCATATTCACCAAATAAAAATTACATAAATTCATTCACCAGGTGAATATTCGTATTCACCATATGAATATTCATATTCACCTTATGAATATTCATATGGTGAATATGAATATTCATAATCACCATATCATATTCATGTGAATATTCATATTCACCGATAATAATCCCATTAATTAAACTCTCAAAACTAGTTTCAATCACAAAGTTCCCAAACACAAAAAAGAAAATAAAAATACCCATTTTAGATATGGAAAGGCAGAAGACTAGGTTCTTCAAGGATTAAAATTGAGCATAAAACAACAATTGTTCAATCTGTTAACCAATGTTAGGATTATAGAACAAATTGGATTACAGAATGCATTGAATAAATCAATCGCATACCAAAAACAACAATTCAATTAAAAATCGGCATAAACAATCAGACATAACTAACAACCTTGGGCAGCGTCTTCCTTGTCATCCTCATCATCGTCGTCGGAATCAGCGTCTTCATCGTCGTGGTCAGCTTCTGCTGGGTTTCGATTTCTTCAACGACGGCGCCGGGCATGTTTGGTTGTTGGGGCGGAGACGGTGGTGGTGGTGGTTGTATTGCAGAACCGCTACGGGTGGGGTGGTGAAGGATGATCGATCTTTGAAATCAAAGCTACGGTTAGGGTTTTGATGCTATTGGGCTGAATAAATGGGCTTTTATGGAGTGTTTTGTTATTAGGAGTAGAAAAGCTAAATGACCTAAATACCCTTCTGGGGTTAAAATCAGGTGTGGCACAAAAAAAATTATAGAATTGTTACCATGGTCTCTACATATGACAACCCTTGATTAAAATAGATAGATGGTTGAGATTGGTCCTATAGTTTTTACAAAAAAAGTGGTTTGTATTTGATATTTCCTCTCTCTCTCTCTATATATATATATATATATAGGGAGGTTCATTTGTAAACCTCAAATATCTTGTAAACCGTGTAAACCAATCCACACCATTGATTTTTAAAAACGTTTCCATATTTCACATTTCCATATTTCCATAATCATTGACTTACCATATATTTTTTTTACATTTCCATATTTTTTATGAATCCATATCCTCCTTTGATTTTTTTGATCAAGGGCCACAATGAGTTCACAAAGTTTACAAGATATTTGAGGTTTACAAATAATGTGTCAGCTGTGTGTATATATATATATATATAGAAAAGTGCTAAAAAAATGAGAAGTGCTTAAAAAAAATAAGAAATAGAAAAGTGAACTCAACCACTCATCAGGCCAATAAAGAATGCTTTGACCGGTTACAGAGGACGCGATCATGGAGGATAGACGTGATTCATGGAGGGTGGGAACGATTCAAGGAGGGTGACCAGTCAAAGCCGTCTTTATGATTAGTCGAAAATATTACATCTTTTTGGATTAGCTTATTGTTAGAATATTTTAAACATAGCAAGCAAGCTATTAGGCTGCACGCACCGATGTTGTCGGGCTCTAGTGGGTATGCACGCCAGCTTCAAAAAAGCCCGGCGGGTTGGGTGCGACCCCATGGTACCCGGCGGGCTGGCGGGCTTGGCGGTGGCATGAAGCCGCTATGTTTGTGTGTGTTGTGTGAGAGGGTTGAGAAGGTTGGGTAAGAGTTGAAGCAAAATAACTTTTTCCTTTACGTGGTTAATAGATCAAATAAAAAATGAACGTATTAATAGATCAAGCAAAATGAAAATAGCATGTATCTATTAAGCATGTTCATTAAAAAATAGCAAAATAAAAATAGCATTAACCCCATTCTTTTATTTGATCTATTAATGTTCATTTTTTCCTTACGTGGTTAATGCAAAATAGCTTTTTTCTGAAACTTCATTAAATTGATCGACAAAGAGTTATTGTTAGTCACATAATTAAGTAGAAATTAAAACAAATTCCGTTTCATTTTTATGTATTTCTTTTATTTATCAAAAATTAACTTTATGTATGATAAAATGTGTATCATTAAACAGATAATGTAATAAAGAATCACAGCAGTAGTAGCCTAGTGATCGGTAACATCCTTGGATAGTGGATGGCATCCCTATCTATTCGGGTTCGATTCGTAGGTGTGCATGTGACGATATCTTGACCATGAGTCGGCTTTCAGGTCGGTCCATGGTCGCCGATGATTAGTCGGGTGCTCGTATGGATAGCGGATAGCTCATCGGCTTCATGTCGGGACGTGTGCTTGCTTGTGTTATCTGTCGTTCAAAAAAACTTTGTAACAAATAACAATGATTTATTTAGGTAACTAACTGGTCCATCGGTAATAGTTTGATAGAGAAAGATATTAGATAGTTAGCAATTTGTTATAACCAATTAATTACTTTTTAGCGAGTTCTCATCAATAGAGAAGTTTATTAGGAAAAAATCTTCTACTCCATATATAGAGAAGTTTGCGAATTTAAAACAAATTTGCATGTTTCCCAATTTGGTTACTGGGTTACGCGTTCGAATATACCAGCCATTCTTATTTTTATGAGTAAATTACGGATTTGGTCCTTAAGGTATGTTTAAAATTACGGATTTAGTCCTTTAACTTCAAAAATTACATATATGGTCCTTATGGTATGAAGATTCTTACGGATTTGGTCCTTGAGACCAACGGCCGTCCATTGCCTCCGTTAAGTGAGAGGGCAAATCCGTCTTTTCAGTTTTTTTGTTTATTTTCTCATTTTTTTAAATAACAAGGACTAAAATTGTAAACTCAAACTCTTAAAGGTTTAAATGTTCATCTTCTTCATCTTTTTAAAATAAAACCCTAAAATCTAAATTCACAATTTAACTTTAAATCAAAACTCTAGATCTGAATCAAAGAAATTCACTTGTACAAGTTATTCAAGAGACTGAATCCTACACCTCCTTAATCGTAAACCCTAAAGAAGACGAAGTCGATGGTGCAGATTGGTGGGGTTTTCGGTTTGTTATGGCGATGGTGGAACATAGCGGAAAAGGGAGTCCATCGGGGGAGGAAGTGCGACGATGGAGGGAGGGTGACGACGAAGCTAGGGCGATGGTAGAAATCAATTTCTTTTCTTCATACCAATGCTTCCAGATCCATTTCTTGTTTGTTCAATGAAGGTCTTTTAAGGTTTCACATCTATGTCTCTCCATCTCCTCACTCTCTATGTCTTGATTTCGATGTCGATTTGGATTTGGTACAACAATTGTTGGAATAGAGAGGCAAAGGGAGTGTGACGAATTTCCAGATCGATCTCTGGTTTGTTCAATAAAGTTTTTTTTAGGGTTTTCCATTTTATGTTTGATGTGGATTTTAGATTCAGGGTTTGATATAGATTTGTATTTGTATTTGCATTTGGGATTGGAATTGGAATTGGGTTTGGGTTTGGAATTTGTTGAATGTTCTTAGAATTTGAACTAGATTTTTTGGGTTTGGAATTTTTTAAATGATCTTAAGATTTGATCTAAATTTTTGGGTTTGGAATTTGTTAAATGTATTGGATTTAAGATCAAATTGAAGGTTTGATTTGTTCTTGATTTAGGGTTTTCATTTCAATGTGATCCAAGGTTCCACTTATGTTGGAATTTGTTGATGTTCTTGGAGTGTTCTTCATCATTATAAGGGAGAAGATGAAGGTTCAATAAAAGAAAAGGAAAATCAATTAAAAATGGTAGAAAAAGTAAAAGGACAAAAATACCCTTTATTTAACGGAGGTATTTGACAGACGTTTGCCGGAGGGACCAAATCCATAAGAATCTTCATACCAGAAGGACCCTCTATGTAATTTTTGAAGTTAAAGGACCAAATCCGTAATTTTCAACATACCTTAAGGACCAAATCCGTAATTTACTCTATTTTTATTTATTCCATCATCTATTTACAATTTTGGTCCCTAGGATTTGAGCATTTTTACGTTTTTATTTATAAAAGTTATATATTTTACCCCCTTAAACTTATATATTTATTTACTTAATACTTTTTTATTTTCTATATTTCATTTCGCATTTCAGTCGTATTAACACATATAGTCGTACATAAACAAAAAATGCTAAAAAAATATGTTTTAATTTTAACAAATTACACCATTATAAATGAGTCTAATATTGAATATTCTTTGATCGAATAATTTTATTATATAACTAATATACTATGATTATATATGTAGAGGAGAGTTATTTTGTTAACCACTAAATTTGTGTTAACCGTGTTAACTCATAGTTGCATACGTAAATCAATGAAATTTTTTTTGTGGAGTTGTTTAAGATGATGAAAATGTTTCATAAACTTCAATTTTTGATGAATTGTTTCATATTTCGGTGTTTTTATTCCTATGAAACTTTTTCTTATTCATGTGAATTTTTTTCATTTTTATGTAAAAAACACCTTCATATGAAACAATATCATCAAAAAATTTAGTTTATGAAACATTTTTATCATATTAAACAACTCACACAAAAAAATTCATTGATTTACGTGTGCAACTATGAGTTAACACGGTTAACACAAATTTAGTGGTTAACAAAATAACTTTCCCCTATGTATGTATATTGAATTATTTTATTATATACCACAAGTACTACTATTATATGTGTATTTTTAACGTAACATAAAGGTTTTGTTTGGCAAAAATAAGCTAGCTTTTTGAAAAGCTACTTTGAGTAGCTTATGAGGAACTTATTGTCGTTTTTTCCAATTATACCCTTATTAATATTAATTGTTAAATTCAAATATACCATTTTTAGTTATTTTACATATTCATAATCTAGATTTTGTCAAACATAATTTGTTTATAAGCTAGCTTATCAGCTAGTTTATTAGCTACCAGCTAGTTTATTAGCTACCAGCTAGTTTATCAGCTAGTTTGCCAAACATAGCCTAACAACAATTACGCAAGGTTTCAAATAACGTGAGGCGTGGCGTAACGGCTAGGTCAAGCCTCAAGCCTTGGAAGCCATGGCGAGGATATGGCGTTTTCCAAGGCGTGGCTTATAGCGGCAAATCTCCATATATATATATTATATATAATATTAGAGGTACCTTCAAGAGAAAACCATTTTATTAGTGAAAACCGTGAGAACCAACTAAAAAATAATTTTTTTTAAGGTTTTTTTTAATCAAATATTAGAATTGATATGTTGTTTCACATATATTTTTTTCATAAGATGAATATCATCCATGAATTTGTTTCATAATATGAATACAAATGTTGTATATTTTCGATTCATAATATGAATAAAATTTTTATTTTTTCATGGATGATAATTAGATTATGAAAAAAATATATGTGTAGCAATAGTTAATATCATAGTATTTGATAAAAAAAATCGTAAAAAAATTATTTTTTAGTTGGTTTTCACGGGTTTTCACTAATAAAATGGTTTTTATTTGATTAATACTCTATAATATTATATACATAAACATATGTAGTACTATTACTCAATGAATCACTGGTAATAAACAATTTTTATTAAGTTATACTGTAAAACTATCAAATAAAACATTAAAAAGACAAGTTAAATCAAGTACCATATTACAAAAACTACGCATTACACCATGGCGTGCTCAGGCATAACGTGGCGTGAGACACAAGCCTTGAGCCATGACGTGTCATGGTGGCTGTCATGGCGAGCTTTTTCGAACATTGCAATCAGGGCATCACTTTTTGAATGTACAAAATTGTTGAACATTTAAGTAGTTGTATGAGTTCATGCTACTCTTAGTTTGTTTTGACGTAACTTATTGTAACTTCCCAACATTTCAAATACCTTAATATATTAGAAATACTATCCCAAGATCAAAACTTACATTGCAGCAGAAATAAAATAACAATTTTGTCATATAATTGCGCTCTAGTGTACACAAATCTTACGAACACAATTTGTTCTATATATAATTGCCTTGAACTGACATCATCATCTTCTGACATCACTTTCAACCGATCCACGTTGTATCCCACTTTTCCTTCCATTATAGTATACACCTTGTTGGATGCAAAATCGGATTGTATCGGAGATCACAAGTTGGTGCTCAAAGTGAAGACAAAGGCAAAGTCAAAGTGGTCTACAAAAGTCAAAGCTTGCTTTGTGTGTTTACTTGCTTTATATGTACTTTGTAATAGTTTTGCTTTCTTAGGGTAGAAAATGTAGTTGTTCAATAGTGTGAGGGTTGTAAGTGTTTGGGTATAAATACCCAAAGTGAGTTCATTTGTTAGTTACGCTTCATTGTCAAAGGAGATTGAATTGAGTTAGTTGAGAGCTTAAGTGTGTGTGTTCTTGGTGTAAATAGTGTGTGTAAACATTTCATCAAGAATCAATGACATATGGCTATCCAATTCATTCTCTACTTGTTGCATGTTGATTAGAACTTGAATCTGGAACTACAAATGGTATCAGAGCTGGAAATTCGTTGAAATTGGTATAATTTCTTGAGCTTTTTGTGTTTTTTTCGAAAATGAAGTTTTGAGGTTTGATGTTCTTCTTTTGATCATTGTTTGCATGTGAATTTGATTGTTTGTCGTTAAAATGATGTTTTTACTGTGTTTGTGAGTGATTTGGAGTCAAAATTTGGTGATTTGAGCAGTAATTTTTGAGTTTTTTTACCTTCTGCTCGGTTTTTGCTCGTTTTTCCGAACTGGTATTCATATATTCCGAGTCGGAATATTCATAAATTCCGAATCGGAATATACAAAAATTCCGAATCGGAATCTTTGAAGTTTTCCAAATCGGAAAATTTTTTGGATTCGGAAATTGTGTTCGAAGGTAGTTTTACTCATTTTCCGACTTGGTATTAATCAAGTTCCGATTCGGAAAACCACATTTTCCGATTCGGAAATTGACCAAATACCAACTCGAAATTTATCTCGGAACTCTATCAAAAATTTTTCTTCCGATTCGGAAAACATCATTTTCCGATTCGGAAAATTTGAAAAAATCCGATTCGGAATATAGTGTTTGCCGAATCGGAATTTCTTAAGAGTTAAAAAAAATGCCGGTTCAGTCATTTTTTGGGCGTTTTTTCACGTAAACTTTTTTAGACTTCTTATCTGATTTTACGGTGAAAAAGTTCAGTCATTTTTAAGGTCATTTTTTCCCGAAAAATGCCGGTTTTTCCGAGATTTTGGTGTTTTCCAAGAGGTTGATTTTTTGGACTATTCTTTCAATTTCGCAGTCAAAATCAACTTTCAAATTTTTGAAAATTATTTTTTCTCGGGATTTCACTATTCACCGGTTGACTTTTCGGTTGACTTTTTGACTTTTTTCACTAACCTTTTCGTTGATCAAAAGAAGTGTTCAGATTCGTTACAGATCCTCAGATTTGCATACCTCCAGAAGTTCAGAAGAAATCTACCAGTTTAAGTGAGTTATCGATCATTTTCAAGTTCTATTTTCGTATTAGTCAAGATGACAGAGCTAGTTGACTATCATACATTATGGAAGAATTATATGACATACAGTCAGCGTGTCTTTGAGCTAAACCAGGAAAATATAAAGTTGAGTTCTGACAAATCTTTGTTAGAAATGAAGATTGTGGATTTAGAGAAGTCAATACAGAGTGAAAAAGGGCAAGAATTAGAGAATTCAAAGTTGTCAAATTAGATAACTGAGCTTAAGCAAAGTTTATCCGTTTTGAATGCTGAAAAAGCTGAACTTATTCTTAAAGTTACTAATCTTGAAGAAGATAAGAAGTTTTTTGAAAATAAACTTATATCTTCTCATTCAAGAGTGATAGAGCTTTCAAATCAAGTAAATGATTTTGAGAAAATCGTGATCATCGAGAGAAGTAACTTTGAGAAAGAAAGACGAGCTTTTGAAGCTAAGATTGGTGAACTTTCTTTGAAGAAATCAGTTTTTGAAAAGCCAAAAGACAACGAGATTTTCAAAGAGTTTTCTGAATCCAATTGTTATGTTAACTGTTGTTATGATGATGATGATTCTAACTCTTATGATGGAATTAATGTTTTTGATTCTCTTGATTCTTGTACCAACAAGAAAAATGTTGTGGATAGTAAGTTGGTTGATCTTGAAAAGATGTTCCAAAATGAGAGAAAAGTTTTTGCAAATGAGAGAAAAGTGTTTGAAGAAGAGAGAAATGTTTTTGAGATAGAGAGAAAATCGTTTGAATTGAAAAGTGAGAAACTTTCAAAGAAGATTTTTGATTTAGAGCGAAAGATTGTCAGTGAAAGAAAAGATTTTGAGAAAAAGATGAGTGTCTTTGAAAGTAAGAAGAAGGATTTGAAGAAAAAGTCTCTCCGAGTTGAAAGAGATAGATGTGTTGAGTTTGTTTTTGAGGAAGAGACTAAAGATTTTGAAAAAGAAAGAAAATCTTTTGAAGAAAAAAGTGTTCTATTTAGGAAGAAGATTGCTAATTTAGAAATGCAACTTTCGGATGAAAGAAGTGTTTTTAAAAGAAAAGAACACCTTTTAAAGAATGAGATAAAAGATTTTGAGCAAATGGTTGTTGAGCTTAAGAACAAAACCTTTGAAAAAAGTGATTTTGAAGAGGAAAAGAGAGTTTTTGAGATGGAAATAAGGAAACTTACAAGAAGCTTATCTGAATTGTCTTCTGATATCATGAAAGAACAGATTATAAGTTCTAATCTGAAAAAGAAACTTGATGAAACGGTTGAAGAAAATAATCTTTTATCTGCAATGGTGAAAGATCTTGAAGATATTGTTTTTAAAGTTAATTTGAATGAACCAAAGAGTCCCGATGTTGTAGTACAATCACCATATGTTGATTATGCTGATTCTGTTTGTTCATTCAAAACTGCTACAAGTTCTCTTCATGCAGATGTTTCTTCAACAAAAAGTTTTACACCAACTAATCAGATTCGTCCTTCTAATCTTTTCTATGATCATCAGATTGATGGTTCAGGTAAAAATCATTCGAAGAAAGGTAAGTTTGTTTGAAGAGTTAAATGGTCTACACCAAAGTTAGATAAACCAAAGTTATTTGTTCCCAAACAAAATGTTCAAAAGAACAATGTTTTTAAAGCTAAATCTTTTGTTAAATCTGATCCAATTTATTCTGTAAATCATATGATCAGACTATCTCAAAAGAAAATATGTTGTTCTTACTGTGGAACAAATAATTTTGTTCGAAAAGAATCGTCGGAAAGTTGGTATGGTACTTACAGTATTCCAAACTATAAACCAACTTCTTTTAACAAAAGAGGATCCACTTTCAAGTGGATACCAAAATCTGTATGATTTTGTTTTTGCAGGTTCCCATATTTTCAATGCATTATTCAAGGGGGAGTTTCTGCAATATCAAGTGGTTTCTAAATAAATCAGTTTAGGACCCGGATTTCAATGTAAAGTGGCTCCTAATCAAACCAGTTTAGGACCCGATCTTCAATGTGCAAGTGGCTCTTGAATAAATCAGTTCAAGACCCGGTCTTCAATGGTCTTCAAGGTATTATTCTAACTTTGAGGAAGAGCTTTAAATAGAAATAATTGGTTATCCATTTGAGGGGGAGTACTTAAATGCGATATTATTTTAGTGGATTGAACAGTTAAAAACGTTTTTCATACCTTGTTTTCACTTGCAAGAGATATTATTTTTAGGGGGAGAGTTCAAATAAGCTTTCATGCTTACATATCTGAAAGACGAACAACTTTCAGATATGAAATGTTTTTAAATGTTCAAACTCATTTCTCGATTCTCAAACGTTTTTTTTTTTGAATTAGAAGTGTGATTTTCCATGTTTTCATATCATGATGAGTTGACGGATATTTTCTAACCGTGTGTTTCCAAAGATTAATATTTGCGTATTATCTTTTCCTATACTTTTCAAGTATTCATACACACCGGTTTAGCTTCTTTTGACTTAGTTATTACCACGTCTCTATATGACCATATTTTTCGGTGGTAATACACTCGCTTGATATTTCCTCATTGTACTTGATTGTTTCTTTGATTGGATACGTTCTTCAATGTTATATCTATATCTCGTTCGTATAGATAACATCATTTTTTGTGTGAACCACAGTTTTTCAAGAACATATCTCACCACATATAATGAATCAGTTTTCTCAAACAAGTTTACATCATTCATGTTATTCATGTCATATACTTGTTTGAAGAAATTTCTTATGCTCCTATATTGTACATATATATTTGTTCGAGCATGCTTCATATTGGCTCATTGATTCACTCGATGAATCATTGTACTTTCATGTTTAGGAAACTTATTTCACGGGATGTGTGAGCTTAATAAAACTTCTATGGATTTCCAGAACCGGCAATCCTACCCAAGAAGTTATCCTTGAGAAATGAGTGAGGGGTCTACATCAAAGAGTGGGGGAGATAACTCAGGTGGTCGAGTTATTCTCATAGTGATTGAGCGGAAAAATGTAATAAGAGAGCTTGGTTAGAAGTGAGGATGCTTAAAAGAATTGGAGGGTGTGAGAACAGAGTTAAAAGAAAAATACAACTCTGCACCAACCTTTTCTAAGCCGGGCAACCACATAATCTATTGGTTCACGCTCTTTGGTGACCGATATTGAAATAAGGCAAAGCCTAATGCCGACTCTCGTTTTTACCCCATTAGCTACTCATTTCCTTCTTAACAAGGAGATGTTTCATTCATCACGGGGACGCAACACATAATCTATCAGGTTTTCATTTGGAAAATCGATATTGAAACAGAAGGAAGCTGCCCTGCCTTCGAACTTCATTTCTACACATCGAGTCGTGAAATGTTTTCACATTTTGAGCCTTATGAAAGCACATGATGCTATTTTCTTTCATCACAAATACACACAAGGAATTTGTTTCTTTGTCGGAACGTTCATAGTGATACTTTTTGTATTTGCGATGATTGAACGGAAGCCCTGGGGAGTGATCATCACTAAAGCTCTTTATATAGTGCATTTGTTGTACTGAGTTGCTTTGTGCTTCTCACAGGCATTCCAACTGATTCATTAGTTGTTTCAAGATTTTCCCACTTAAATCTGAATTTGAAAAGATTCGGATTATTTTATGGAATTGACGGTATTTCTTTGGAGTAAAAAGGGGAATTCTGGGAGTAACAAGGAGGAGATGGTTATGTGAGATGGTTTTTGATATCTATGGTGGTTCTTTCATATGTTTGTATCTTTATGAGATGATTTATCTGATCATACATTTCTATAGTTTTGATGATTATTTCATATTTCATCAAAAAGGGGGAGATGGTTTAGAAATGTTTTTGAAGATACTTTGGGGAGATGGATACGAAATGTAAAGTCGAGAAATGATTCTTGAAGATACTTTGATTTGAGGAAGTTGAGAGATACTCACGAGATACTTCAAGATGATCAGAATATTCCGAGTATTGAAGATTGAAGTTTGGTTGAAGATACTTTGTTTGTTAAAGCTTCTTATGTCAAGTTGAATGATTCTTGAAGATTATTATCGAAGCTTTTTGTTCAAAGAAAGCTTATTGTTGGTGTTCAAAGTGTTGATGCTTTCTTGAAGACGTTTGCCTAATTCTTTTTGTGATCTCGAATCCAAAGGGGGAGATTGTTGGATGCAAAATCGGATTGTATCCGAGATCACAAGTTGGTTCTCAAAGTGAAGACAAAGGCAAAGTCAAAGTGGTCTACAAAAGTCAAAGCTTGCTTTGTGTGTTTACTTGCTTTATATGTACTTTGTAATAGTTTTGCTTTCTTAGGGTAGAAAATGTAATTGTTCAATAGTGTGAGGGTTGTAAGTGTTTGGGTATAAATACCCAAAGTGAGTTCATTTGTTAGTTACGCTTCATTGTCAAAGGAGATTGAATTGAGTTAGTTGAGAGCTTAAGTGTGTGTGTTCTTGGTGTAAATAGTGTGTGTAAACATTTCATCAAGAATCAATGACATATAGCTATCCAATTCATTCTCTACTTGTTGCATGTTGATTATAACTTGAATCTGGAACTACACACCTGGTTGCAATATTTTTTGAAAAAGAGTTGGGTGAGCCTAGGGCCCAGTGAATATACGGTTTTATGCAAAAGACATTTCACAAAGTATTTTTAATTTATCGCACATACGATATATTATCCACACAGCTTACGGCATTGGGAAGGTGTCTATTCCACACAGCTTAACCCGACAAAATCACACAGCATTGTTTGCTCTTACGGTTTTAAAACGAGCTCACACAGCATGCTCATAGTACACCCCCGTTGCCACACAAAAACAAATATTTCACAAAGCATCACATTTATTACAATAACGACATATCAAACATATCAATAAAACATTTAACATGCTTGCAAGCAGTTATAATTAAAACATATGCAACCGTTTAGAAAATCACGTATAACTCACAGTACTCGCCGTAGCCCAAACCGATCTCTGAAGCGGCTATCATCTTCCCTACAAATCAAATCAAATGCCATAATCTTATTAAAAACGACTTCTTTAAAGACGTTCGAATGGTTCCTTATTGGCATTACTTATTCGCGATACCATAAATCGACATCCTAAAGTTTCGACATGCTTAAATCATAAACAATCCTATATATGTGTGAGTATGTACATATATACTTGTCATGCAAAATTATAGACATCACATAGTGATAACCATTCCTTCCATTCATGTACAAACACATGCATTAACTACTTCTTTTTCCTTTGCATGACATCTCTTAAGACATAATATATCTTTTTCTTTTGAAACCTAATAGCTTTTCATAAACAGCAACTTATCAATTGTAAATCCTTTCCATGAATACGAAAGTAATGAGAATTATATATGCATATCATCATCTAGGAAAACCTCTAAGTACTTTTAAATTGTCCAAATCATTGCATCGGCTAAACATCGCTTATTTAATATATATATATATATATATATATATATATATATATAAACATAAACTAATAGGTTATAACTTGTAAAACCGAGACGATCGAGTGTCACTGTTAGGCAATCTGACATAAAAGGATTGCTATTGTATATACGGTATAGGTGCTAGAAGTCCCCATTGGCCACCATTGTCCTACAAAAAGCCATCCGAACTATCAAACGACTAACGTGGTTAACTAGCAATCAAAACTTGGAAGCAACGGGTACACAAACACTTACCGGTTGTCGAGCTATCCGTGATATAGAGCACCATTGACTTTCTTTTCGCTGACCACCCTCGTCGTTCCTATTACCGGAAACTCTAAGTATTTAAGTTTCTTCTTCTTTTTTTTTTTTTTACATGAACTACAAACACCATCTCCCTTTATATACATGCTTTATACGACGGTTCTTGGTTTATGAAAAGCCATGGGTCTTGCATTGAACACTCTAGCCGTTCAAGGCTTTTGGTTTTATAACAATCAATGGAAATTGCAAACATAAATCCACTACTTCTTCTATTATACATAAATAGTCCTTTTGTAATATAAATCTTCCATTTTTTTACAAAGTTATTACACTTATATAAGTAATCTTATATAACAACCTTTTGTATGACTTTATTAAACAAAAAGTTTAGGATTGGCAGACTCGCTGCAACGTACGGCTATCCCACTCGTTATGTACAAGTGATATTTGGGGTTGGAAGTTTTTAGAGATTCTTTAAATTGTTAAAAAAAGAAGAGACGGTTGAAAATTTTCAAATTTTAAGTACTCTTTAAAAATGATTTATGATGAGAATGACTACAAAACATATTCTAATGACATGATTAATGTTGTTATCTTTAAAATGGAGAATATGTTGAAGTTGAATCTGTGGCGGAAGACGAACATCATAGCCTTGGGGCTGAAAAATAATATTTTAAAAATTCAAAAACCCAAAATATAAGAATATACATTCATTGGTTTTTTATTTTGTTTGTTTGACGGTAATCTATTAATAACTTGTATAATAAAAAAAAGAAACTTTTTATTTCATATAATACTCTAATAACAAAGAAAATTTTAGTATATAATACCTTCATACTAATAATTTAATACATATGTATCAATGGTTCATAACTTCATATACTCTTTTATGTTTTACATTGAATTTATAAACTTTTATATAATGACTTAGGATCATGTGAGACCAAGCTGTTACCGTGAGACCACGTGAGACCAATACCTAACGAATGAAACTTCACAAAAAAACACCGTGAATGTACATAAAACAAGAATATGCAGACCTAAAATTCACTTTCGATGCAAAAAAATATCGAAAACAAGCAAAAAAACGAAACCTTCACAGCTCAAGTTCTGTGAAGGTTACATATATATAATGCGAACCTTCACAAAAAAAAGTGTTGTGAAGGTTTCGTTTTTTAAACTTTTTTTGGAATTTTTTTTTTTCGATAATGTTTTTTAGTATGTTTTAACGATGAATGTTCAATTTTTTTAACCTTCACAAATGTTTTGATGTGAAGTTTCAAGAAAAATATGTTGGTCTCACCGGTCTCACCAAAAAGCCTTGGTCTCACCAAAACTTAACCCATAATAATATAAAAATTATATGTAATGAGGAGGGGTGCTATGGATAAAGGTGATTAAAAGCCTTTATGGTGGTAATGGAGGTTTGGAGAGAGATGGTATAAAGGGGAAGGGGCTAAGTTGTCCTTTTGGAGGAACATTATGAGGCCCCCTAATTTACTTTGAAATGTTTGCTTCAGTTCAGAGGTTGAGGTTGATTCACTTGACATCTACCCTAATTCATCCTTCTGATTTGGTTCAGCAAAATGATATGTAAGATAAGTGGGTCAAAAGCTCATTAATCTATAACCAAGGACTTAAACGAGCCTGAAATTAAACATGATAGCCTTGCATCCTTACTGGATG
>CM058042.1:91740399-91794667 GCA_030169165.1 Centaurea solstitialis
TGTACGTGTAATATGTATCATGCGGTCTATGTTATATATATATATATATATATATATACTAGGTGGGGTCTCGGCCGTCCTTAGACGGCCCATGCCCACGGGTCCTATAAAGTATAATGTTATCCTTGAAGACTGAATGTCGACAATAAGTAGCAACCATAAACTTCTTTAAAGAAGTGCAAATATAGATCACTGTGAAACAATGACAAAGTTAAGTATTCGAGCAATGCCTCCCATCCGTAATCTACATCAAAGTTCTATATATTGATCAATAACGTTCTATATATCAAACTACAAAAATAATCACAGTGAACTTACGTGTTTGATTGTATGTGGACCCCAACTTGATAAAGACCAGCTCGTTGGGAAAATGCTTCGGCATAAAAGAAGTCATCGATAAAACGTTTGTGACATAGTTGAGAAGTCAACTTCTTCCCAAATATAATTAATAAAGAGTTCCACAAGAGACATCAGTTGCAACAAAGTGTAGTGGGCATAGACAACTTAAGAGGTAGGGTGGAAAGAGAGTGTGGGTTATTAAGAAAAAGAAAGATGATTTTTCCTTCTCTAGAGATCTATTATTATATTTGAAAGCAAAAGGAAGTACAACCCAAGAACTTGGTTAAACAAAAGATATAGCTATATCATGAAATTCATTTGAAGTAACCGTGTAACTAATTAGGTCTTACTGCAAGGTAAATGGAACACTTGAGTTGTTGACTGAAGGAACATTGTGAAACTACGAAATTCCAAGTGCATCCTAAAATCATGAACCATGGTATGGATTAAGCACCTGTTTTGGAATTCCAAAATCACAGCATTGACAACTTCATGGGAGAACTTCTTTCCTAGCAGTTACTTCTTCAGTTCAATGTTGTGTATGCTCTGCAAACAAAGAAAGCAGTCCTAAACCCACAAGTCTGGGTACCAACTGAGATGTGACCATAACTGCGTCCGATTATTTCCTGCCATGGGTTGATATTTGACCATTTTGATATTATTGTTTGGTCAGTTAATGTATTTACATTTCTATGGAATGTGTGTTTATAACCGTAAAAAAGCATCTCAATATTTTTCAACTATTAAAACTCACCTATTAGCAAAACACTTTCATAAGTTAAGTAAGTGGTTGAAAATCATCATGCTTATTGGCATCAAACACTTTCATAAAGCAACAATGACCTGGTTGAGGTACAAATTTGGTACCAAAGTTATTCTACAATTTGTAATCTATTTAGCAACATTAATGATAATGAAGCACTATTACCTATGGCTTCACTGGATAATCTATTACCCAAAGCTTCACAAGAGCATCGTAAATTTCCGGCCAATCCCTACAACACAAACAAGGTAACAAATCAAAATCAGAAGCGAAGCATCAATAGATGATTAGTTGTGCCTGAAACTCTGCAATACAGGTTATAATCCAATCTTTCTAACTCATAAATTGCTAACATCATTAAGCCATTCTCCTGGTACAAAAATTCAAATTATAAAAGGGTGGACCAAATGAATACTATATGAAGCAAATGAAGTGTTTGCACTTTGCACAGAGGGAATCAGGTTGGTAAATCAAGTAAAATTGACATTTAAAAGTAAAAAAAACATACATACATGAAAATAAGAAGAAAGAAGTTCCTCGTTCTAAATTATGATTATGTTTAGATGTACTGTTCTAAATGTGAAGCAAGTGAATTTCATGTAACTTCATGAGAGTCCAAGGGGTGGGTGACTGGGTGTGCGAGGTCATTAGCGGTATATAAAATTGTTGTGCTTAGTTAAAAAAAATATATAGGATATCATTAATAGCTTGGTGAATAATTTGTTTAGCTATTTCAAACGCAAAAGAATTCAGGCCATTAGAGATCAAGGTTTCTGGTGGTTAAAGCATTTTCAACAAGTCTAAAGAGCCGTCCAACGATCAAGGTTTCTGGTGGTTATAATCTTTTAGAAACCAATCAAACCATCCACCTTGTCTCACACTAAAAATTGAACAAAATTTGAATAGCCGCCATCCACACTAAAAATCAAAACTCACAGGTTGCATAACAGTAACCCAGTAACCCCATCTGATCATAAACAGTCTCTGGTCCCAAATAAAACTCCATATATCCCAATGAAGATTGTGCAAGTCATGTTATTTATTAGCTTATTACAAATACTGAAGTATGTTCATATCTAGAATGGTTTCGGTGACACTCTTGTACTGGAACTTTACCTCTTTATACGCCTTGACCTGCTCATTAGGACGATGTTATTCTATTCCATATGTATAAGTAATATCAGTTTCTGATACTATCCTCCCATATTGTATTCATAACAAATAAATATAAGTTATCCGATGTACCTTCGGTTGTTCTTGCAAGTTATAATGTTTGTTCCCTAATCTTCCAAGAGCAGTGGGCTGTCTGCAAGGAAAAGCTATGTAAATGGGCTAAAAAGTAATTAATAGTATCATGTTACCAACTTAGTACAATAGCATAAAACAAAGAAGTTGTGAAGGCAAGTCGCCCGCCTCAAAGGATAACAGGCGTCGGATCGTTTGAGAAGTTGAGTTAATGGTGAGAAGTGGATCTGAACCATTGATCACTTTTAATCTGATGCCCTCCCATGTTAGAAGTGAAGAGATCTGGCAGCATCTTATGTCGGTGCATCTCACCCTAATGTACGTCCATCTCTCATCCAACGGTGAATAACCCACTTCTCACCAGAACCCAACCCAAGGATAACATTGGTTTTTTGCCATTAATTTTAGAAGAGATATTGTCACAAGTTTACGACACTGAAAGAACACCTACTTGGATTTCTCTCTAAGCTTCTACATGTTTTTAGGTCTCAAATTGTAGAAGAAATTATGAGTCACCTTCCAAAGACAAAGCTTACATTATCAAGGTCTTTCCCATGGCAAACTCTATTTTTAAAAGCTTAATGACAAAAAAAAACATGAGAGGTGGTTATCAGCCGTTGGATGCACATTATGATGAGATGCATTAGATCAATCCCCATATCAAGCGCCATTCATGGGTGGGCTTGAACTCAGATCCACTTGAACTCAGATCCACTTGAACTCACTTTTCTAAGTAAGTATGTAACGCCCCGTGATTTTAGGTAATTCGTTACCTTTCCTTAGTTAGCGTTCTTATTATTTAATTCTTTGTACTTTCGGTTTATTAGCGAGTTATTTAATTAAAAAGGGTAAGGGGCCGGGTGACTTGCTTGAGAAGTCAGGCCCGTAGCCCGTATGTGTGCTTAACCCGGGCCTTGTCCCTCTTTATATGCTGACCTAGAGGAGTCTAGGAGTCACAAGTCAGACCGAAGAAACCCTAGCAGCCGTAAACCCTAGCAGCCGTCTTTCTCTCTCTCTCCCTTCACTCTTTTCCGGCCAGCAGAAGAGAGACCGGAGTCTCTCTCTCTTTTCCGATCAGATCTCTCTCTCTCTCTCTCTCGGTATAGCTATCTCTCTCTCTCCTACACTCTTACTCGCCAACAGCACCAAAAAGGGGGCTGCCGCCCTCTGTCCAGCGGCCTTGACAGGCTGCCGCCCTACACCCTTGCGGTGATAGTGTGTGCGGTGTTTGTGTGCTGTGTATGTGCGTTTTGTGTGTGTGTTCGGTGTATGTGTGTGTGCGCGCGCTATGTGTGTGTGTGGGCGCTATGTGTGTGTGTGTGCGCTATACATGTATGCGATATGTGTGTGTGCAGTATATATATATATATATATATATATATATATGATCTGTGTGTGTGTGCGCTGTATATATATATATATACGATCTGTGTGTGTGTGCAGTATATATATATATATATACGGTCTGTGTGTGTGTGCAATATATATATATACGATCTGTGTGTGTGCTGTATATATATATATACGATCTGTGTGTGTGCAGTATATATATACGGTTTGTGTGTGTGTGCAGTATATATATATACGATCTGTGTGTGTGTGTGTGCTGTATATATATATATATATACGATCTGTGTGTGTGCAGTATATATATATTATACGGTGTGTGTGTGTGAGATGTTTGTCCTGTGTGTGTGCGATAGCTGCGTGTGTGTGATCAGGATGTGTGTGCGATGTGTCCGTGTGTGTGCAATTGGGAGGTTGATCGACGGCGGGCAGCAGAAGGCGGCTGCCGCCGCTGGATTGCTGTCCCGGCCACCGGCAGCCTTGGCTGTTGGTGGTGGCTGTCAGGAACAGCCGAGTAGAGGTTGCATTCTAGTCTTTTAATTAATTTAGGGTTTCGGATTATAGGTTATACGGAGGTACGGTAGTCGAGTAGGTTGGTGTTGACGCTAGCTAGGACTCGAGGTGAGTTCCTCGTCTTGTCATGATGATATATATGTTTATCATTCTCGCTTACTTGGTGATGATTGTATGATACTGCTTATATCGTTGAATAGCTGTTTGCATGGTTATTAATTGTTTTGGATGTTATGTGTTGTTTGGCTGGCCTAGTCCCTAGATAAGTGTCACTGGCCCGGATGTCGGGTGCGGGGTGACTTTGTCTAGCCCAGGGTTCACGGCTATTCTTGGATGTCGAGATAGTGTGACCTTTGGGGTGTTTGGAAGTCGGACATCGGACGCGGAGACTCGTGGTCCCTTTGGAGGTACAGGTGTGGTATCGGTTAAGGGCCGGGTCTCCGGGCGTGTTATGTGTGTTAACATGTGATTGACTTATGGCATGATGTAGGGATTCACTAAGCATTAGTTTACCCCCCATCTTTCAGATATTGCAGGTCCTAGTAATGTGGATACGAAGGGCAAGGGCGTGGCGTGACAGTACTCTCGAAGGATCCGAACTCCCGATGGGCTTAGACTATTTTTATTAGTTTATTTATCAAACTTTGAACCTGGGTTTTATTTAAGTTATCGTTAGGATTTGAATTACAACTTTGATTACATTTAATTATTTGGCGGTAAAGGTTGTTACAACGGTTTTAGATGATGACTCGTTTTAAATTATAGTGGGTTTGGTTGAACTATCAATTTTAAAAATCTTTCTAAAATTGTTAAAATTTTTAGAACCTTACAAGTTGGTATCAGAGCCGAGCTTGAGTGAATCGGGGGCACGGGTGTGTGTCTCTGATCTCAAGCTGGAGTTCGGTTATGTAGGAGTTCGGGATCGAGAGTTCTATACTGTCTAGCCAGCCGGAGCTCAAGGTATTTTTGTATTAATAGACACATGTGGATTAGGAATGTCTGTTAATATCTAGGTAGTGTTGTTATGGTTGTCACGTGATAAACAGTGTGACTCTCTTGCATGTTATTTGTTTGGTTGTTGACTGCTTCGTGTATATCTGAACAACATGCCTGTTTATGCTTGGTGTTTGAGCTAGAATCCACTATTTATATGAGTTGTTTGAGTACTTAGGGATCGATCGGAACCAACTATAGATCGGTAATGAGGGTGGTAGAAGAGCTCCTACCATTGTCATTATGGGAACTATGTTGAATGTCCGAGAGATTTCAAAGGAATCAAATAACTTGGCGTTAGATGTGATTAAGTGCGGTAGGATACTTGAACTTAAACTGATCCCACTATTTTGTTTCCCTTTTAAGATGGTGGTTACGCGAAATAATCAGGGGATGACTCCTGAGGAGATTAGGGATTTAGTGGCACAGGAGGTGAACCATGCTTTCACCAACATGGTTCCCGAGCTTATTGTTAGGATTATGTGCGAGACAGTAACGGGGTTATCGTGTCCAATGTTATAAGACACTAGTAGGTCACACTGCTGCACACCAAAATGAGAATGTTTGGATTATGGGAAATAATTAATTGGTTAATTAATTATTTAGAGAGAAAAAGAAATAAATAATTAGTTTAATTATTTATAATCAATTAATCAGTTAGATTAATTAGTTGGATAATTATGGAAGTTATTTCAGAGATAATTACCAAGAATTATATATGGAATCAAACACTGCTTGTTTTGTCCATATAAATAAAGGGTTTGGGGTATCAGTTAATTGATTGATTCAGTTCAAAAACCCAGAAAAGTCTCTCTCTCTCCCTCTCCCAAAACCGGCGCCAGAATCCAGCGGGAGGAAGGTCCGCATTCGTTTTTCGGGTAATCCTCGGTGGTGGTCTAGCAACCCTCTCAACCGGTGCCAGTAGCGGTGTACCCCCTGCTTGCGTTTCGGAGTTATTGTTCGCAAAGGTAATCCACTGAAACACCCTTTATTGTGTCTGTGTGGTTTAGGATTGGATCCTCGATTGGGAATCGGGTTTTTATTCCGCTGTGCATGTTCTTGTATCTCTCGATTCCCAACAGTGGTATCAGAGCCACTTCCTAAAACCTACAGATCAGGTTTATCAGTTTAATAGGTTTAAAGAAATTTAATTTTATTGTTCGTTCATTGTTAAAATTAGATTTTTGTATAAACCTAGACTGCAGTGGAACGGGCGGCAGTTAGCCGACCAAACCACCAAGACCACCGTACACCACCGCCGGCGACACCACAGTTGGTGGTAGCCGGCGGCTGTCCTCCTGTCGCACCACCACGCCGCACCACAGGTCGTGGACACGGCTGCGGTTGGTCGCACGCACCACACCACCGTATGTGGTGGTGGTGGCGATTGATGATGGTGGCGATGGCCACTGTCGTCGACAGTGACGGTGGCGGTTTCCGGTTGTAGCCACCGCACCACCGTTTGTGGTGGTGGTGGCAATCGACGGCATCAACGAGAAATTAAAACCGCCGCACCACCGATTGTGGTGGCGGTGGTGTCAATTGAACCCAAGCCGGCCGTGATCGACCACCTAGGCGGTGGCGATCGATCGGAGGAAATTGGAGGCAGCGGCGATCGCCGCCTGCCTGTCGAATCGAGGCCAGCCGCACCACCAGTTACGGTGGTGGCGGCGTTCGTTGTTTTCCGTCGAAGCGTCGCGGCGGCGGTGGTGGCTTTTAGCCGTTACTGTCGCCGACGGTCATGATTGCGGTGGGCGGCGGTGGTGGCTCTTTAGCTGCTGCCGTCGCCGGTTACTTTTGGTGGTAGCGGTGGTCGTTGCGGTGGCGGTGGCTATCAAAGTCGCCGCTGCCGGCGGCGATTACGGGAGGTACGGGCGGCGGTGGTGGCGTATTTAGTTTTCGTTATTATCGTTAACGGGTATCAGTTTGAAATCCGTTTCCGGATAATTTTTCGAATTAAGGATCGTTTTTCAGATAAGGTTAAAACGATTCAGGATAAGTTTTAATTAATTGTTTTAATTAATTAGTTTTATAATTGTTAAATTAAAATTCAGATGTGTTTTAACTTATTTAATTATATGATAAGTCATAGCTGAACCCTTCAGACCCGTGGTTGTGTTTATTTTATCCGTTTTATTAGAATAGTTGGGAGGCCTGCGAGCCATTTACAACCCTTTTGTAATTTTAAAGTTTCATTAGAATAGTTGGGAGGCCTGCGTGCCATTTGAACCCATTTGTAATAATTATTTCAATTACATCGAGACGGAGACAAGACGACGGCCATGGATCTCGGAGCCAGTGGGAGTGCCAGAAGTTGAAGACTTTTGTCACTTAGGGATTAAGACCGTTGTTTTGTGTTGGCTCACAAAAACAACATTAGTTTAAGGGTTTAAGCTATGACTGTGCTTTTTATATTTAAATTGCGTGGTTGTTTAATCTATGTAATTATCATTGAATATAAATTGCCCTTTTTGAACGGATTGTTTAGGATACAAATACAGTTAGTATTTGGATCCAGTTTTTCAAAGGTTTTGAAAAAGGAAACTGGCAATTTAAACCCTTGTTAGAAATCATAGATTAGTAAGTGCAGCCCACTTTAGGGGCACTTCCGGTGTAAGGTACATAGGGCGTTGTAAGTGCACACACTATGAACGCCCGTGTTCAAACCGAAACTGGAAGGAGATAAAACTCTGCGAATTATCTCCGGGTGGTACCGGCCAGAGTTTGTCCAGGTCCCGGGTGGTGCAATCTATTTTGGTAATTATTTATTCACTGGGTGGTACCAGGCCAAAATGCACTAGAGGGACTAAATATGCACGGATTATTAATATCCGATGTCCCGACGATCTAGAAGTCGTATTTTCAGATAGGAATACGATTGGTATAGTTTTACCTACCATAGATCGCATGAGTCGGTTTGACATGATCACATGCTTCCCGACACATGTGAAATATGGATTCTAGTCTAATAAATTTATTTTAAGGGTAATAATTTATTAGAATTATGTAATTATAAACTAAAGTGGAATTTATATTCTTCTGTAGATGTCTCCAATTAGCATTCCGTTTTATTCACCTGAGGAATCACTTCGCCTCATTACGGGCAAGTGGAAGCTTACGGGCCAGAACTTTCCAGTTTGGAAGTTGCACTTACAGAATGTTTTGAGTTCCCAGGGTAAGCTTTATGTGATCAATAAGCCCATGTCACGACCCAGAAGCAATGCCCCAGAAGAGGAATTTGCTGAATATTTTAGATTCATGGCAGATGAGTCGGATGTAATGTCGGTTCTAGTTTTCTCTATGTCACCCGAGTTCACGGGAGACTTAAGAGAGAAATTCTGTCACGAGGTCGTAAGGAATGTAGAAAACCAGTTAGGTTTCTACAAGCACACGGGCAAGCTTTTGATCATGCAAGAGATTCTCTCCCTAAAGCTACAGAAGGGTCAGTCAGTTAAAAACCATCTTATTGAAATGAGAAGGCTTTTTAAATGTTTATCACGTCTGGGGTACAAGATGACTCAGGAAGAGCTAGTGTACCTCATGTGGTTCTCCCTCACAAAGGAAGTTCAAGACACAGCTAGTGCCTACATGAAGGAACCAAAGAACGACGTGGATAAAGTTCATGAAGATATCCTGGCCAGTCTAGAGCCAGTACCCGAACCTGCAAATCTCATGGACACTGATATAATTGATGAGCTGGGAGATCTGAGTTGCCCAGAGTGCGGCAGCGAGGATATTTGCGAGCACTCGATGAACATCGACCAGATGGATATCGGTTTACCCGATACTCCAGGTATCTTTATGATAGATTGCTTAATCACTTCTTATGAATCATGGGTAATTGATACAGGCAGTGGTAACCACATTTGTAATCATTTACAGGGATTCACTAGAAGAAAGACTCTGAGGAAGGACCGTTCGAACCTACGAGTGGGCGAAGGCACTCCGTTGATTGCTGAAGCCATGGGATCTTATAGTCTTAGTTTACCCTCGGGTCTAGTTTTGGAACTGGATAATTGTTATTATATTCCAAATATGATTAAGAATGTATTGTCTTTTGATTTGTTAGTAGACCAAGGCTTTTATTATAAATATTCTTATAAAATGCTTTCTGTTTTTAAAGATAATATTTTCTATTTTAAAGCTACACCCGTAAATGGTCTATATACAGTAAATCTACAAGACAACAGTAGTGAAATCTATCATATAAGTAAGCGATCCAAGGATATTGAGGATCAAACTTACCTCTGGCATTGTCGTTTGGGCCATATAAACAAGAAACGCGTTGAACTACTCCTAAAAGGAGGTTTTCTTGGCAATTTCGACTACAAACATTTTGATAATTGCGAATCTTGTTTATCTGGCAAAATGACAAAGCAACCTTTCAACAGTGAGAATGAAAGGGCTACTGACTTGCTTGAAATAATCCACACAGATGTATGTGGACCTTTCAGTCATGTAGCAAGAGGAGGATACCGGTACTTCATTACCTTCACTGACGACTTCAGTAGGTATGGTTATGTCTACTTGATGAGACATAAATCTGAAACCTTTGAGAAATTCAAGGAATATCAGAATGAAGTACAGAATCTACTTGACAAGAGGATCAAGTTCTTACGGTCAGATCGTGGTGGCGAATATCTCAGTGATGAGTTTGACAATCATCTGATGGAGTGTGGGATTGTATCCCAACTTACACCTCCGTATACACCTCAGATGAACGGTGTATCAGAAAGGAGAAATCGTACTTTGCTTGACATGGTACGAACGATGATGTGTCATTCTTCGCTGCCAGTATCATTCTGGGGACACGCGCTCGAAACAGCAGCACACATACTGAACAGAGCGCCAACAAAGTCGGTATAAAAGACTCCATACGAGTTATGGAAGGGTAAGAAACCCAATATATCTTTTCTGAAAATTTGGGGTTGTGAGGTTTACGTCAAACGACCTACCTCAGAAAAACTCAAACCCAAATCCGACAAGTGTTTCTTCGTTGGATATCCCAAGACCACCGTGGGATATTATTTCTACAACCCTGAAGAGAACAAAGTGTTTGTTGCTCGAAATGGAAAATTTCTGGAAGAAAAGTTTCTCAGTTTAGAGAACACCAGAAAGGATGTAGATCTACAGATAGTAGATGAAGAAAACACTACACCAGTTGTTGAGCCAGAAATTCAACATAACAATGTTGAACCTCAATCAGAGCCGATTGAGGAAGTGCAAACACAGGACCTTCGCAGATCCAGCAGGGTAAGATAAGAACCAGATAGGTATCTTGGGTTCCTAGTCTCTCAAGATAGCAGAGACTTAAATGAACCAACATCCTATGGAGAAGCTGTGTCAGGCAGTGAGTCTGAACAATGGCAGGAAGCCATGAAGGCCGAGATGCAATCCATGTACGACAACCAAGTTTGGGAGTTGACTGATTTGCCACAACACTGTAAGGCTGTTGGACGCAAATGGGTTTTCAAGAAGAAAACCGACATGGATGGAAATGTACACACCTTCAAGGCCAGACTGGTCGCAAAAGGATTCACGCAAACTGATGGTATCGACTATGATGAAACCTTTTCACCAGTGGCCATGTTAAAGTCAATTAGGATTCTAATGGCCATCGCAGCGTACTTTAACTACGAGATTTGGCAAATGGACGTCAAGACAGCCTTTCTGAATGGAAAGTTAACAGAAGACGTCTATATGGAACAACCAGAGGGGTTTGAAGATCCTAAGAATCCTAATAAGGTGTGTAAACTGCTAAAATCTATTTATGGATTGAAGCAAGCATCTCGAAGCTGGAACTTACACTTTGATGAGCGAATCAAAGAGTTTGGCTTCGCTAAAAGTGAGTTCGAGCCATGTGTTTACACCAAGTTCAGTGGGAGCATAGTAACCTTCCTGGTCTTGTATGTAGATGACATACTACTCATAGGAAACGATGTACCAACTTTACAGAGTGTTAAGGAATGGTTAAGTAAATGTTTCCAGATGAAAGACCTTGGAGAAGCCGCTTATATACTAGGTATAAAGATCTACAGAAACAGATCTAAGCGGCTTATCGGACTTAGTCAGAGTACATACATTGACAAAGTACTGAAGAGATTCAGGATGGATGAATCCAAGAAATGATTCATTCCAATGCAACATGGCATAGTGTTAAGTAAAACACAGTGTCCTGTTTCTAGTGAAGATCAGGACAGGATGAAATCGGTCCCATATGCTTCTGCAATTGGATCGATTATGTATGCCATGCTATGTACTAGGCCCGATGTTGCTTACTCAGTAAGTGTTACGAGCAGATACCAACAGAATCCGGGTGAGCCCCATTGGGTGGCTGTCAAGAACATTCTCAAATATCTGAGAAGAACGAAAGAAATGTTCTTGGTCTTTGGAGGTACTGAGGATGAAATTAGTGTCGCCGGATACTCTGACGCTAGTTTCCAGACCGACAGAGATGACTTCAGGTCACAGTCAGGGTATGTCTTTACCCTAAACGAAGGTGCGATCTCATGGAAGAGCTCGAAGCAGGACACGATTGCAGACTCAACTACAGAAGCAGAGTACATTGCAGCATGTGATGCAGCAAAGGAAGCTGTCTGGCTGAGGAATTTTCTATCGGATCTCAGAGTGGTTGCCAGTATCTCGAGACCGATCGATATATTCTGTGATAACTCAGGAGCCGTGGCGCAAGCAAAGGAACCTAGAGAACATCACAAGTCGAGACACGTGCTCAGAAAGTATCACCTCATCCGAGAGATAATTGGAAGAGGAGATGTAAGAATATGCAAGATTCCAACAGAAGACAATGTCGCAGATCCGCTGACAAAGCCACTAGCAAGGGCAAAGCATGAGGCACATGCGAATTCCATTGGGATGCAGTACCTGGAAGCCAGTAGCTAGTACTTAGTTTATTAATTATTACTATAGTCTAATTTAGAAACAATGTAATCATGTAAAGTTTTTATTTCACAGTGTGTTGGAAATAAATGGAGGTTTTAATTTCATGATTGTTCTAAATTAACTATTTTTTGCATATTTAACATATCCATGATTCTACAAAGTCTTGTATGAAATCTAAATTTCCGTAGCCACTTATTGAAATGGGAATTTCAATAGGGAGTTTGACGCTATTATAAATACTTGATGATTTATTCAAAGTAAAGAATAAAAGCACAAGTGATGTGACCAAGTGTTTGTAGATACTCATCAGAGTGTTTGGGTATTGGAAGTGACCAGTAATCAAGTCTGCTTCATGGAGCCTTAGTCATAGGCACTGACTTGATAGGTTGTCCTTAGACCTGAGATACTTGGTTTGGGAACACGAGGACCACTGTACTCTTAGCGCGTACTAACGCTGCACCGTAACTGGGTGGCCATACGGGACGTGACTAGATGCAGCGGAAGCCGTGGATCCAAATGCAAGTAGTCAAGAAGGAATTTGCACCTCTTTCAAAAGAGAGATATTTCCGGGCCCCTTGACGATTAAGATTGGCAGAAAACGCGTGGCCACGCTCGGATAGAATAACAAGGGTTATTTAGTAATATCCGTTACTGCAGGCAATCGAAATCAGAGTCAAGAAATACTTGATTTTAAGAAATGAATCCTCCACTCCATGTCTTAAATCACTTTAGAAATATCGTGTGCAAAAGGAATGAACCTGTGTACAAATTCAAGCGTGAATTGTATCTCTGGATATAAGAGATCTTATAACCTGGTTAACCTAAGCGTCTGGCTAGGGACCTCCTTAGGCGAATGATAACAGTTCAGTTACATGTCTAGCACAAGTGGGAGTCTGTTAGGATTATGTGCGAGACAGTAACGGGGTTATCGTGTCCAATGTTATAAGACACTAGTAGGTCACACTGCTGCACACCAAAATGAGAATGTTTGGATTATGGGAAATAATTAATTGGTTAATTAATTATTTAGAGAGAAAAAGAAATAAATAATTAGTTTAATTATTTATAATCAATTAATCAGTTAGATTAATTAGTTGGATAATTATGGAAGTTATTTCAGAGATAATTACCAAGAATTATATATGGAATCAAACACTGCTTGTTTTGTCCATATAAATAAAGGGTTTGGGGTATCAGTTAATTGATTGATTCAGTTCAAAAACCCAGAAAAGTCTCTCTCTCTCTCCCTCTCCCAAAACCGGCGCCAGAATCCAGCGGGAGGAAGGTCCGCATTCGTTTTTCGGGTAATCCTCGGTGGTGGTCTAGCAACCCTCTCAACCGGTGCCAGTAGCGGTGTACCCCCTGCTTGCGTTTCGGAGTTATTGTTCGCAAAGGTAATCCACTGAAACACCCTTTATTGTGTCTGTGTGGTTTAGGATTGGATCCTCGATTGGGAATCGGGTTTTTTATTCCGCTGTGCATGTTCTTGTATCTCTCGATTCCCAACACTTATTAACCAGGTTAGGGACCAGCTCACAGCTTTAGTGGAGGAACGTATGGCTACTACTACCGCGGCTGGGGGTGGTCCGCAGCGGGGATTCACCTATGGGGATTTCTCAGCTTGTTCTCCTCCATAATTTAAGGGGGAGCAGGATCCCACTGCAGCTCTTCGGTGGGTTTCTGACATGGAAGGGGTCTTCCATACATGCGGTTGTCCGGAAAATCTCAAGGTTCAATACGCCTTGAATTTGCTTCGTGGATCAGCAAAAGACTGGTGGAAACTGCAGGCTGCGGAATTGACTGAGGCTCAGCTGGGAGCGTTGCTTTGGGGCGAGTTCGTGGAACGCTTCCGTCGACAGTACGTACCACGAGTGAAGATCGAGAAGATCACCCGAGACTTTCTGAGCTACAAGCAGCAGAACGAGTCTGTCACGGAACTTACCGTCAAGTTTCGTGCGATGGCACTCTTCTGCCCTGATTACGCCAGGAGTGAGGAAATGAAGATGGAGAGGTTCGCGGGGATGCTGAGGGACGAAATCTGCGAGTTTGTGAGGGCGGTGCCTCATACCAGCCTGAACCAGATGGTTGAGGCCGCGCGAAGGTGGTAGCTGGAATTAGAATATCAGGTGGGCAACAAGAGGGCCGCTACAGCACAGCCTGACTTTGCATCGCAACCCAAGAAGTTCAAAGCGGCCGATAACCGGAATGGCAAGAAGAGCAGTGGTAGTAGCCGTGGACAGCAAAGTGGGTCAGGTCGGCAGCAGCCGACGTGCTTCAAATGTGGTCAACCCGACCATGTTATAAGGGACTGTAAGCAAGGTCTCCGCCTTTGCTTCAACTGCGGCCAGGGTGGTCACCTGAAGAACGAGTGTCCCCACCCGAAGACTGGCGGGACTGGCGGTGGTAATGTGCGGGCCCCTGCTCCATCTACGTTTCGCATCACTGATGGCCGTGGTGGAACGGCGGACACTCAGCCTGCTCGGGGTCGAGCGTTCCAGATGACGGCAGAAGAAGCTCAGGCAGCTCCAAAGGCGGTGACTGGTACGTATCCACCTTGCTTATATGATTTGCCATCAGTTGTAGTATATAATTGTGCATTGTTTGATACCTGTTAGGCACTTTTTTTGTGAACTCTATGCCTGCTCTTGTACTGTTTGACAGTGGGGCAACCCATTCTTTTGTATCACTATCCTTCTGCGCGTTATGGGACCGGGAAGCGGAAAGTTTGAGCCATGTGCTGATCGTCGACATGGCGGATGGGCGTACGGTGTCGGTTACAAACATCTATCGCAGTTGCTATATGGAGTTCGCGGGAACGAAATTCAAGATTGATCTGATCCCTATCGCTATGAAGGAGTTGTGTGTAATCGTGGGCATGGATTGGCTGGACTCGGTAAGAGCAGTGATTGACTACCACTACAAGCAGGTGTGGGTTCGAACCCCAAGTGGGGGAGAACTCGTCATCCAGGGCAATACCCCAAGGCATGGCGCAGCCTTACGTTCGATCAGGAGGGTTCAGACGCATTCTCAGCACGGCGGACGGGGCCTTCTAGCTTATGTCAGAGATACTCGCGAGGTGGGTTCCGTGAAGACGGCCACAGACGTGCCGGTGGTGCAAGATTACGTGGACGTCTTTCCGGAAGAATTGCCGGGGGTCCCTCCAGAACGGCAGGTGGAATTCAGGATTGACTTGGTGCCCGGAGCAACGCCGGTAGCCAAAGCCCCGTACCGACTTGCTCCGTCGGAGATGAAGGAGCTGTTCGATCAACTGCAAGAGCTGCTCGGGAAGGAGTTTATCCGACCCAGTAGTTCGCCTTGGGGAGCTCCTATTCTCTTTGTGAAGAAAAAAGACGGATCGCAAAGAATGTGTATCGACTACCGGGAATTGAACAAGCGTACGGTGAAGAATCGTTACCCGTTACCCCGGATAGACGACTTGTTCGACCAGCTTCAGGGAGCTTCGTGGTTCTCCAAGATCGACTTGAGATCGGGATACCATCAGATGCGGGTCAGAGAGGCGGACATCGAGAAGACATCTTTTCGCACGCGTTATGGTCACTATGAATTCGTGGTGATGCCTTTCGGATTGACCAACGCGCCAGCAGCCTTCATGGATCTCATGAACCGAGTGTGCAGCCGTATGCTCGATCGTTCGGTGATAGTATTCATCGACGATATCCTGGTCTACTCCAAGACAAAGGAGGAGCACAAGGTCCATCTGCGGGAAGTTTTAGAGACGCTGAGAAAGGAGAAGCTCTATGCAAAATTCTCCAAGTGCGCGTTTTGGTTTAGAGAAGTGCAATTTCTGGGGCACGTAGTGAATCAGAATGGCATCATGGTTGATCCGGCGAAAATATTCGCAGTCATGCAGTGGGGAATACCGAAGACACCCTCCGAGATCCGAAGTTTCCTCGGACTGGCGGGGTATTACCGGAGGTTTATCCAGGATTTCTCCAAGATTGCTCTACCGTTGACGAGCCTAACCAAGAAATCGGCCGCTTTCAATTGGGGCGGCAAGCAGCAGGAAGCGTTCGATGAACTGCGCAAGCGCCTTTGTGAAGCGCCAGTGTTGACTCTACCGGAGGGGGTCGAGGATATGGTGGTTTATTGTGACGCTTCTCACCAAGGACTGGGTGCCGTTCTGATGCAGCGCGGAAAGGTGATTGCATACGCATCGAGGCAGCTGAAGCCTCATGAATGTAACTATCCGACGCACGACCTGGAGTTGGGGGCGGTGGTCTTTGCTCTCAAGATGTGGAGGCATTATTTGTATGGGGTCAAGTGCACGATATACACTGACCACAAAAGCCTCAAGTATCTGATGGATCAGCCGAATCTGAACATGAGACAGCGGCGGTGGCTTGATGTGGTGAAGGACTACGATTGCGAGATACTTTACCATCCGGGTAAAGCGAACGTTGTTGCGGACGCTTTGAGTCGGAACCCGATCGGTGAGCCCATTCGGGGTTTGTGTTTGTGTATGACGGTTATGACTCCTTTGTTGGAGTTAATCAGGAAGGCTCAGGAGGAAGCAGTATTAGACGTCAACGCAAAGCGTGAGCGGGTATTTGGTGAGATCTCGAAGCTGGTTAGGGACAGTCGGGGCCTTTTGACGCGCTACAGCAGGATTTGGGTACCTCAGCTGGGGGGCAATCGCCAGATTCTGTTTGAGGAGGCTCATAAGTCCAAATTTTCCATTCACCCGGGGGCTACCAAGATGTACAGAGGTCTACGAGAGGACTGGCCTTGCATGAAGCGGGACGTGGCCAGATACGTGGAGGAGTGCTTGACTTGCCGGAAGGTCAAGGCGGAGCACCAGAGACCGCACGGCAAGTTACAGCCCCTGGAGATTCCGGTATGGAAGTGGGAGCAGATCACTATGGACCTAATCACGAAACTTCCCAAGACGCCACAAGGGTTTGATGCTATCTGGGTCATAGTGGATTGCTTGACCAAGAGCGCTCACTTTCTACCTATCCAGGAGAGTTCTTCGGCAGACAAGCTTGCGGATATCTTCGTTTGGGAGATTGTGAGATTGCACGGGGTGCCAGTGTCTATTGTGTCAGATAGAGACACCCGTTTCACTTCTCGTTTCTGGGAGAGGTTCCAGAAGGAGACGGGTACTAAACTTCACTTCAGTACCGCTTTCCACCCTCAGACGGGTGGTCAGAGTGAGCGTACCATCCAGACGCTCGAGGATATGCTCCAAGCCTGCGTGTTAGATTTTGGGGGCAGTTGGGACAGGTATCTTCCTTTGGCGGAGTTTTCCTACAATAACAGCTTTCACGCGAGTATTGGCATGCCGCCTTTCGAGATGCTTTATGGTAGGAAGTGTCGGACGCCTATTTGCTGGGGCGAGGTCGGTCGTCGAGTTTTGGGGAGTACCGAGATAGTGCTCAAGACGACCGAGTTGGTGCAGATGATCAGGGAGAGACTGGCTACCGCTCAGAGTCGCCAGAAGAGTTATGCGGATAGGCGACGTTCGGACCTCGAGTTTCGGGTAGGCGATTATGTCCTACTGAAGGTTTCACCCTGGAAGGGGGTGATTCGGTTTAGGAAGAGGGGTAAGTTAGGACCTCATTTTATCGGGCCGTACAAGATCATAGCTCGGGCCGGGAAGGTCGCGTACCGGCTAGAGCTACCTGATGAGTTGAAACTGATCCATAACACCTTTCACGTTTCGCAACTGCGAAAGTGCGTTCGGGACGAGTCAGTAGTGGTACCACTGGAAGATATCCAGATTGACGAGAAGCTCAACTATGTTGAGAAGCCGATAGCTTTGCTAGAGTGGAAGGTAAATGCCTTGCGTAACAAGGAAATCAGGTACGTGAAGGTGTTGTGGCAGCACCGAAAGGGTTCGGAATGGACCTGGGAGCCCGAGGTAGAGATGCGAGCTCACTACCCGGAGTTGTTTGACGGAATCGACTTCGGGGACGAAGTCTGATTCAAGTGGGGGAGAGTTGTAACGCCGCGTGATTTCGGGTAATTCGTTACCTTTCCTTAGTTAGCGTTCTTATTATTTAATTCTTTTTACTTTCGGTTTATTAGCGAGTTATTTAATTAAAAAGGGTAAGGGGCCGGGTGACTTGCTTGAGAAGTCAGGCCCGTAGCCCGTATGTGTGCTTAACCCGGGCCTTGTCCCTCTTTATATGCTGACCTAGAGGAGTCTAGGAGTCACAAGTCAGACCGAAGAAACCCTAGCAGCCGTAAACCCTAGCAGCCGTCTTTCTCTCTCTCTCCCTGTAAGTGCAAGAAACAATGGATCAAGCAATCAAATCTTCATTTCATCATTGAATCTTTACAATATGAACTTTCTCTCTCTAGATTCTCTCTCTAAAGCACACACATGAATATTACAATAATGCTCCTCCTCTCAAGTCTCACAACTAACTCCTTCTAACACACTATATATACCCTTGACCTCAACACTTACTAACATTGACTTTTCTAACTAATACTTTGACTTTACATATTAATGCTTTGACTTTGACTTTGATGCTTGACTTTCTTCTTTGACTTCCATCCTTTGACTTTGTTTGACTTGAATATTGTTTCCTCATCTTGAGATCTCGGATACAATAATATTTGCTCTAACAATCTCCCCCTTTGTATTCGAGATCGCTCTTCAAAATGAGCTCCAGCTTTAATGATCTTTTGACTTCATGTCAAACAAACTTTTTCGGTCACAGATTTCAAACAACTAACAATCTCCCCATTTATACACGCATCATCTTCAGAACAAAATCTTCAATCTTGAAAACAGATCATCAAAGTCAACCAGATAAGCTCAACACATAACAATCTCCCCTTTTTTTCAAATAACATCTTTGAATCAACACTCTTTAACTTGAAGCAGTCTTCATCAAATCCAGACTTCCCTCTTGAGGTCAAATTCAGAAACCCTTCTTGAGGTAACCAAAGCCAATGGTCAAGGATATTTAGATTCTGAGCTTTGACACTACGTGTACTAAGCTCTTCACCTTCTCAATATAAATCCATCATATCTTCAAACTCTTCAAAACACTTTCTCAACTTCAGCAAATCAAACCATTCTTTCGTCAACCTTCATAACTCGAACTCAATCTTTAAATCTAAAGGCTTTTCAACCCTTAGATTCAAAAGATTTAAACTTTGATCTCTCTTTAGCTCCCCCTTAATACTTGCTTTCTTCCCTTAACTGTTACTTCACAACACATTTCTTCACATAAACCCTCAAAACTTGAATGAACCAACATCATGAAATCTTCAATCGACCATACTTGTTATCTTGAACTCTTCAAATCAACGATACTTGATGTCTTGAAATCTTCAACACATATCATCCTGAACTCTTGCACATATATCCCATATCGTCATCATGCTTTTGCAAATGTCTTTGATAGAACTTCTCCCCCTCATGATGGTTAGGAGAATCCTGAGCATCATGAACGATCAAAGACATCATCATCAAATATCTCATTCACAGGAACTTCACCCCTCAAAAGTTGGTTTAACATTCAAAGAACCATATGTCCCCCTCAATCTAACATCTCATCCATATCAGAGTGCTCCCCCTCAAATCCAGCTCAAGTTGCTCCCCCTCAAATGATGGGTAATCGGCTAACATAGAAGCACATTTAGCAACTATTGACACAACAATTCATAGAATTGTGTGGCCTATTTTCAGTGTTGGCAAAAGGGTAGCACTGATAGGACTTCCAGTCATCACTGAATCAAAGTTATAAAACTAAGTTCTCAGACTGTTCCGGCAATATCACAAAGATATGCAATTGGAATCACAAAGACTCGTGCAAGTGTCAAAGAAATATCATCATATCAATTAGGCTCAAATATTGATTCAACCTGGGACGCAGATTGAAAATCAATGACTCTTGTGCATAGAATATGAAGTTCGGAGACCGGAGATGATGTCTTCCTTGTTTCAATATCTAAATCTTCCGAGTGAAGATAAGATAGATGATGAGCTAATTCTCCGTGAGAATTGAAACTGTGAGTCCGATAATCAATGAGGATGCGATATAATGGATCAATGCAATCAAATATGCAAGAAATATGAAGAACACGACAATGCGACAAAGCATATGACTAAAGTTGTCAGTTGCAAGAACATTTAATAACGTTAACTATCGACCCCTATATATAGAGCCGAAGTTACAAAATAGCCCCTAGAGTCTATGACTCTTCTAAGAGGCGCACAAAAGTATTGTTTTATAACTATCTATTACATAATATCAAAAGACGCCCCTGACTTCTTTACAAACGGACCAGTCAGGTTCTAACAATCTCCCCCTTTGGGAAGAAGTCAGAAAGGCGGCGGATACTTCAAAGCTGGTTCCCACTGTGAGAGCTGCAGGTACTCGTCCCATTCGCGGATCGATCTCGTACGGAGCTCCATCGCAGTTTCCACTCTTCTCAGCATCAGTCTTTCTTTCAGCTTCACCTCGATCAGATTCAGGGCCTCTTTCAGCTTTCTCTTCCACTGAGTCCCCTTGTACATTGGCATGTTCTCCTCCATCAGACGACGCTTCATCCCGTTGTAAACATACAGCAGAGTGCCGTCACAGAAGCTAGACAGCTCACTGAAACGCATGAATCTCCGCTGGTTCTTCCTGAAGGTGATGTACACAACACCATGCTCTGGGAGTTCCGTTGGGAAGTAGGGCAGGTATTGGTCCAGTAGATTTGCCTCCAGGTTGGGACGGAGAAGATTTACCTTCTGTTGCTTGCTCTCGATCGCCATCTGATAGTCTGTGAGATGCGCGAGGTTGATCGAGTGGCGTACATATCTCTTGAGGACTTCCAGACCGTCTCTGAAGTAGCCTGGTTTCAGAATCGGGCCCTCAAGGTGTCTGATGAGTGTAAGGAGATCATCGAGATCAATGCTGTCCAGATCGGCTTCTGTGAACATGAAGTCTCGGAGGTCTCCGTCGGGCTTGCCTGGGTTGTACATCCGGACATGGAACTCAAGGAATAACTGGTGTCCAAATTTGTAAGGTCGGACATCAGTTACCTTGGTAAATCTGAGCTTCCGTCTGATCTGCCCATGCTCGCTCCAGCTGAGCTTCCTCTGGTAGATGTACGCGGTACGGCGGCGACGCTTCTTGACATGAGATAGGCCGAAGAAGACCTTCTTGGACCACGAGAAGAGGCGTTCCTGTTGGAAGATCCGTGTGAAGGATTCCTCCAGGAAGGGCCTGAAAATGACGGTGTGGTTCCAACCCAGTCTGATCGGTTGTTGACCTGTGAAAGCTTCTGGCGTCTGTACCGTGGGAAGAAAGGCGTCGTACTCCGTACCAGAGACAATGTCATCTGATCTCTTCCAAAACCGAAGGCTCTGGGCATGCTGGTTCAGGATCTTCCTTCCCTCGTCAGAGATACGAAGGTCGGAAGGATCCAACGGCGCGGTGTTTGGATCGATCAGGTCAATGGCAGGAGTTACCTTCTCGTGAGGAAACTGGACGGTCGTACCCACAGGGATAGCCTCATATCTCCAGTTCGCTGCCTCTGCCGGGATCTCTTCATCAGAATCCGAGTCCCGACGATCTGCCGGATCTGCAATGTCGGCAGGCTGATCTGTAGGTGGAGTGGTGTCAACTGGTGTGTCATCGGCGGCGGTTCCGGAGCCGGAGGGAAGGTCTAGGCGAGCCCTCTTGGACGGACCCTCCCCCTCATGAGGATTGGCGGCGTCGTCCGGATCATCATGCCCGCGCTTGGAGGGTTGAGCCTGAGACCTGCAAGTTGCCTCAAGCTCGCGGATCCTCCGCAATGCGATCTCGAGCTGCATATCCCTCGTGGCTACCAGCTGCTTGTACTGATCCACCTGTCTCTGAAGGGCATCGTTCTGAGTGGTGAGCTGAGCGATGACAATCTGGTGCTCGGCTTCAGAGACAAAGCCGGGAATCTCCTCAGCTATAGGTGGTGGTTGGAGACGGAGGACGGGAGTAGGAGAGCGGCTCGAATCGCCGAAAGACGGGCGCTCCCCTTCCTGGAACTTGCCTTTGATAAGGCGTCTGGCTTCGTCCAGTTCCTTCTGACGGTCCTCGTCGGCTTTCCGCAGTGCCTCGATCTCGGCACGACGGGCTTGGTCTTCCTGTTCCTTGACTGCTAAGGCCCTTTCAATAGCCTCTAGTCGTCTGTCTTTCGCCGCGTCGGCCTTCTCTATGGCTTCCAACCTGCTTTGGACAGCTTTAAGGATGCCGTCCGAATCCCTGGGTTCCAAACTCGAGAGGGTCAACACCGGTTCATTTGCGAAACCGGTGGACAGGGAAAGCCCCGCAAAGGTGCTCCCTTGGCCCGCGCTGACGACTGGTGTAGCGTCAAGTGCAGCGGGGCCTCGAGTGGAAGTCGCCAGATGTGAATCTAGGGGCTCTAAGACTCGATGTGGTGCGAAAGAAAGCGAGTGCTGGGGATAAGCATCTCTAGATTCAACACCGATCAACTCCGAATGAGTGAAAGGTGGAATAGGTGGTATAGCCCCGTGATCTGATGAAACGACTACCTGTTGGGAGGTGGTCGAGTGGATGGCTTGGGTGTGCAATTGCGTTGGTTGGCTGCCAACGACTTGACTACTCGGCATTGGCCGAGTAGGATCTGTGTGGGATGCCTGTGTGGAGGATAGACTCATGGATGGATGGGTTCCGATTTCTGGCTGCCTAGGGTGGGCCACTTCTACCTCGGCCTCTTGTCGGGTGTCTACCAACTCTACATCCTGTTGGGCCTCTTCTTCTTCGGCCTCTTGATGTACAGGACCCTGGCTCTCTCCCTCGAAACCTTCACTACCCGCACCGATCTTCATCCAAGATTCGCTCTCAGCCTGATCGGCAGCCTCGGTGTTCAACGTTCGTTCTTCCGTCCCGGAGTAATCAAGTAATTGGACGGAGTCGCTAGCGTTGATGGAGGAAGTGGAGACGTCGTCGTCTAAGGCCTTGCCTTTACCTTTTCCTTTCCCCTGTCCTTTTCCTTTGCCCTTACCCAGTCCCTCTGCCGGGCGTTTCTCTGGATCGGAATCTGGTGGCGCCGTGTCCGACGAGCCGCTGGAAGGATCACCAGAAGGATCCGTCGGAAGTCTAGAGGTGGTGGCCTGAGGGGGCGGTGAAGTATGGGCTGGTTCTTCTTCTTCTGGCGAAGCAGCAGTGACCTCTTTTGGAGATCCAGGAGGTGTAGGTCCAGTGGCATCTTTAGGAGTAGAGGGTTCCTGGTCTTCTGGGGACTCGGGCACAGTCGGGAGCCCTGGAAGTCTCGTCGTGGAACGACGTTGTGGAACGTACTCCTTTACTCGGGGAGTCGGCAACTGTGGATCATCGTTCATTCGTTGGCGAATGCGACTGAGCCTTTCTTCTCGAGTCTTTGGAAGATCGGAAGATGTAGAAGCTTCGTGAGCGGTCATGGATCTGCGGATGATACTACCCAGGTTTTCCCTCACGTCAACTCTCATCACACTTCCAGAGCCAGAGGCCCCCCCAGTGGGACCCCGGGTCCTCGGACGTAAGGCCCGAGGACTAGAAGGGACGGGTTGCGCACCCTGGGCAGGACCTTCCGGTTCTGGATGGTCCATAGGTGCGACTCCTAGACCTAAGCGATTCCTATACCTAATGACGCTCGGTGCTCGCTGGTTCAGGCCGTTGAGAACGTGATCAGGAATCTGCATCTCGTACTGGCCTTCGGTGTAGTCACGCTTGGCGATCCAGCTGATCTTCTTCGGTTTGATGATAGAATGACCGGAGCGGCGTGGAATGTCCGGATTGCGTTCCATATGGTCACGGATGATGAGACCATAGAACCGCAACCACGGAATGGAGTGATGTCTGGTGCGCTCCCTGATCGTCAGATCCTTGGTGATGTCGAGCCATAACTGGGCGGCGATGTCGATGTGGCGTCCGTAGGCTACGGAATGAAAGATATGCCAGAAGGACGTCGTTGCTTTGTCCAACCCTTTCGTCTTCGAGGACAGACACCTGTTCATCAGGTTGTATAGTTGAGCCCAGATTGGTGGTAGATCGCTCGTGGTGATCTGAGACACGCCGTTCACATCCTTGGTGACCCCGAGAGCGAGAAGTTCGCTCAACAGAATGGGCCCCGATACCAGCTCATCGAACTGCTGGTGGCCGCCATCAGTAGCGGCAGGGAGGCGAAGGATTCGGCGGATGTCCTCCATAGTGATTACCAGTTCGGTGTTATCCACTCGACCAATTATCGAGAAGACTCCGAACCTGGTGTCCAGAACTGCTGTCTTCCAAAACTGCTGCAGATAAATGCCCGGTACATCTGCAGTGGCCGTCATGGCGTAGAGGATAGGATGAGCTCGTAAGATCTCCCGTACGATCGTGTGTTGCATCCGGACAGTAGAGAGGATCACATACTCGTTGTTCTGAAGTATGTGAACCATGTCCGTTGGCTCAATCAGAGCTCGATCAGCTTCTGGATCAATGGGGGAAGAAGGGTGTTCTCTCTGGTTTGCCATTTCTGACATAGACAGATAATAATTTTAAAAGTTAGTCCCTTCTTAACACGAATTATGTGTTCTGACAAAAATTCGGCAGAGTTTCGACTAGTCGCGAGTCAGTTTATCGAAGATTCCCGAGGGAATCTTTAAAACTGAGTCGAACTTGTAAAACGGATTCCCGCGAAACTCATGTCGAGATTTTAATAAAACCAGAAACAGGATTCGAAGCCACAGATCCAGGACCGGCTTAGAACTCGAATCGGTCTACGGACAAATCCCGTAAGGTGATTTGTTAAGAACGATTCTCGTTTAAAGCCGAGTCCCGAATCGGGGGTACAAGTCCCGAATCGGGGGTTAGTCAGAAACACATATGCAATACTGAAGTCCCAAATCGGGACATATAATACACATTTAAGAGTCCCGAAACGGGGGTTGTTAAGTTACATAAGTATGAGTCCCGTATCGGGGAATTGAGTAATATGAGTGACCCGAATCGGGATTTGAAATATACAAAACAAACACACCCGAATCGGGAGATTGGAATTCCCGAGTCGGGAATTTAAGAGTCCCGATACAGGAACATGTGAAGTCCCGAATCAAGAACAAGTGTCCCGCATTATGAGTATTCGAAGAGTCCCGATTCGGGACTCGACGAACTCAGAGACAGTCTTCGCGACTGTTGGTATTCCAGAGTCCAGATCGACCCAAAAACGATTCAAATCAATCCTAAACTAGTTCTATGAAGTACATTACTGATTTAAACACGTTTAGACATAAGAATTGATCAATCTAACGTCCCGAAACTCGAATCCAAGGATCTTGGAGTCTCGGGTTTATCCAAAAAGTTTAGGCTTCAATCCGATCAATAAACGACGTTGTTTAGATGAATCTGAATACATTAAGTCGTTAGAAATCATACCAGAATCGTAAAGACGTAATCGGATCGAAGAACGGATCGATAACGAACGCTCGGGGAAGCCGGGAAGTCGAAGGATCGAACGGGGTGTTCTTCGTGTTCTTGATCGTCAGAGAGAAAATTGATAAGCGGTTTTGAATTTTGAAAGTGATAACTGAATGCAGTTATCAATTCCCGCTTTTATATATTTTGATAGCTTATCAGGTATTTTGAAAATTTTATCTGATAACTGCTCTCACAGATCACGACTATCAAGAAATGACGAAACGAACCCCGAACTTAAGTTTTGAAAGTATTTCAAAACTTCCCCTGAACTTGTGGTTTTCAAAAGTTTGCAAAAACGGTCCCTGAACATTGAAGTTTTGGAGACTGGCAGAACTGGTCCCTGAACTAGTCAGAATCAGAACCTGTCACTTCTAGTCCCTTAACTTAACAAGTTCATAGATTTTACAAGTTCAGCCCCTTGACGTTTATTGAAACGACTAACCTGGAAGTTCCGAGATCGGATTAATCACCGAGTCTGACACGAATGGTCAGAAGTCTTATTTTGAATCCCGGGTCCTGAACTGAAGTATTCAGAAACCGTACGTCGGTTCTACAACCTGCGTGAAATATTAGGAAAGGTATCCAATGCAGATTGGATCCGACACAGTTAGATTTAAACAACATAAAAAGGCTCCCCCTAGATATATGCGACACAGGAGCTCCCCCTACACACATGCATGAGTTTAAGTGATTGGCTCCCCCTAGAAATCTGCCGGGGGATCTAGCATGCCCAGTTTACTAAGTAAATAGTAATGGCGCTTCTCGTCAAAAGCTTTAGTGAACAGATCAGCTATCTGACGTTCACTTTCAACGAAAAATAGTTCAACGTTACCTTTCTCGACGTGATCTTTGATGAAGTGATATCGGATATCGATATGTTTCGTCCGAGAGTGTTGAACTGGATTTGCCGCAATCTGTATGGCACTGCTAGAATCACAGTAGATTGGAATCCGATGCATGGTGTAGCCATAGTCCGCCAGCTGAATTTTCATCCAAAGAACCTGTGAACAGCAACACGCTGCAGCGACATATTCTGCCTCAGCTGTTGAAAGGGACACACAGTTCTGTTTTCTTGAGGACCAACTCACTAACTTGTCCCCTAGAAACTGGCAGGCTCCTGACGTGCTCTTCCTGTTTAACTTACAGCCTGCATGATCTGAATCTGTAAAAGCTGTTAGTTCAAAACCAGAATCCTTAGGGTACCAAAGGCCAAAATTAGGTGTGCCCTTCAGGTACTTAAGGATTCTCTTGACAGCCCCGAGATGTGACTCTCGAGGGTCGCACTGAAAACGAGCACAGACACATGTGGCAAACATGATGTCGGGTCTACTTGCCGTGAGATAAAGCAGAGAACCAATGATCGCACGATAAACTTTTTGGTCAACCGGATTACCAGACGTATCTGCATCCAGTTGGAATGACGTGGACATTGGAGTTGAAGCAGACTTAGGTCCAGTAAAGTCAAAGCGTTTTAAAATGTCAAGAGTATATTTGGACTGGTTTATAAAAATCCCTTGTGGGGTTTGACGGACCTGTAGTCCCAAGAAAAACGTAAGTTCGCCCATCATACTCATTTGAAATCTGGACTTCATTATCTGTTCAAACTCGGTGCAGGACTCAGGGTTTGTAGATGCAAAGATGATATCATCCACATATATCTGTACTACAGTCAAGTGATTACTTGACCTTCGAAGAAACAGGGTAGGATCGACAGTACCCTTTTTGTATCCGGATTCAAGCAAGTAAATGGTAAGAGTTTCATACCAGGCACGAGGTGCTTGCTTTAATCCGTAAAGTGCTTTGTCGAGCACGTAAACGTGTTCCGGGTACTTGGGATCAACAAATCCCTCAGGTTGCTCAACATATACTACTTCTTGAAGTTCTCCGTTCAGAAACGCACACTTGACGTCCATCTGGAAGACCTTCATGTTCTTGTGAGCTGCATACGCGAGAAAAATCCTGATGGCCTCAATTCTAGCCACCGGAGCGAATGTCTCGTCGTAGTCGATGCCTTCCTGTTGTCGGTATCCCTTGGCGACCAGACGAGCCTTATTACGGATAATAAGATCGTTTTCATCTTTCTTGTTGCGGAAGATCCACCTCAAGTCAATGATTCTGATTTTTCTTGGTCTTTCTACAAGGCGCCAGACTCTGTTTCTCTCGAATTCGGCAAGCTCATCCTGCATGGCCCTTACCCAGTCAGGATCAGTAAGAGCGTCCTGGGTATTGGTTGGTTCAAATTTACTCAGGAAGCGGCCAAAGAGGATCAGGTTTTCATCATTCTTTGAAGAGCGAGTTGTCACTGGAGCAGATGGACTACCGATGATGTTGGAAGTGGAATGGCTTCTGGTCCATTTTCTGGAATGGGGAATAGGATCGTATTCCATGTTGTTTCTTGAGTCATTCTCATCCCGAATGGCAGAGGAGAGAAGACTAGCATCCGTATCAGTATTCAACACAGTCTCCGGACGAGGTTCACGAACTACTTCAGCATACGTTCTGGATGGAGAAGGTGGCGGAACAACTTCAGGAATTGGGGCAAGAACAGTGGACACTGTCTGTTCTCGGACCGCTTCGACTGCAGTTTCAGGAGAGGGTTGTGTTGAAGAGAGCTGAGAGGGGGAGAGAACAGTTTCCTCAATCAAAGTATTAGAAGAGGATTCTGTTTCTGTGATTGGGTTAAGTACAGACACCGGTTCTACAGAGTCAGAAGAGGTTTCTCTCACAGCGGTAGAACAGGATGTGCTCTCATTCACGAATGCATCTGCGGATATGGTTGTTGATGAAGGAATGGAATGATTAGTAGGAGCAGGAACAATGATTGGACCAACGAGGGTCGTTAGATCAAATTCCGCTAAGTCAACAAAATCAAATCCAAGCGAGTTAGTAGGAACAGTTGTGCTCGGTGGTGAAACAGTGTGCAATTCAGGGAAGACAGAACTATCTGAACTAGGGCTGGCATTAGAATACATCTCAGTCTCAGAGAAGTCAACGTACCGACTTTCAAAGATGGATCGGGTCCGTTTGTTGTAGACACGGTAAGTCGCTGAGTTATGTGAGTATCCAATAAAGATAGACTCATCCGACTTAGCGTCAAACTTTCCCAGATCATCTCTGTTGTTCAGAAGATAGCATACACAACCGAAAACTCTAAAGAATCTAATATTCGGCTTACGCTTGTTGACCATTTCGTACGCGGTTTTACCAGTCCGCTTAACGATTAGAGTCCGGTTCTGAGTGTAACAGGCAGTTGATACAGCTTCAGCCCATAGGGATAGAGGTACACCAGAATGTGCTATCATGGATCTAGCTGCTTCGACCAACGTACGATTCTTCCTTTCTACGACTCCGTTTTGCTGGGGAGTACGTACAGCAGAGAAGTTGTGAGAGATGCCCACTTCTTCAAGGAAAGACTGGAGTTTCGCGTTTCGAAACTCTGTACCGTTGTCGCTTCTCAGCTTCTTCACCTGACGTCCCAAGAGGACTTGGATGCGTTTGATGAAGGCGATGATTAGATCAGCAGCGTCAGATTTGGCTCTAAGGAACTCGAGCCATGTGTACCGAGAGTACTCATCGACAAGTACAAGCATATATTTCTTGCGTGCAAGACTTTCGACTCTCATCGGTCCACAGAGATCCATATGCAGCATGTCAAGGGGATGATGACAGTTTGTCTCCATCCTTGGAGGATGCGAACTCTTCTTCATTTTCCCTTTCTCACATGCTGAGCATAGGGTGTCTTTAGACAGTCGCGTCTCCGGTAGGCCATTGACAAGGTGTTTAGATACGAGCTTGTTCATATCCCTGAAGTTCTGATGAGACAGACGCTGATGCCACAGCCAACTTTCTTCCTTAGTTGCTTTTGCAAGAAATACCACCGTTTCCAGTTGTTGAGGAACAGCATAAAACATTGTGGTATATAGGTGACCGTTCCTTCGAGCGCGTAGAATCACGTTCCCATCCTCGTCTTCAATATTGCTCCCGAGAATGAATGTCTTCACAAGATATCCTCCATCACAGAATTGGCTAGAACTGAGTAGGTTAAAAGGCAGTCCTTCAACATAGCGCACATTCTTGATGACGTGTTCTCCATTCGTCATGCTTCCATATCCTATGATCGGTAGACGTCTCTTGTCTACAAGCTTAACAAAGCCTTCAGCTCTAACGACGTAGTCGAAGAGGATGTTGCGCTGCCCAGTCACATGCCTGAAGGCTCCAGAATCAAAGTACCACATGTGACTGCCCTGCAATGCGCAAGATCAAATTTGTTTAGGAACCCATTGCCACATGGGTGTCCTACCGTTAGAAACAGATAAAGCAACCGGTGAAGTATCCTTTTCAGATTTCTCCTTAGGCTTAGGAGACTTCACAGGAGGCAAAGCATTTGGCTTTGTCATTTTCTCTTTTCTTTCCCGGTGAGGACTACCTGACTTACTATAAGCATTTGCATTACCAGGCATATCAACACGCATGTAATTATCAAACAAAGAACATATATGATTTTTGAAAGCTGTAAGATTATCAGAATTCGCTGAGCGATTAATGTGTACAGACTTTGATTTTATGTTTGAATTACAACTAGGTGGGTTGTAGCCAAGACCAGCATGATCATGACCACCCCATTTAGGGAAAGCCTTAAAAGAGTTCTTCTTCTTCCGATATCTCCTTCTCCGTGGCTTCACATTCGCAGTTCCATCACCTGTCCTCGCATCTGCATGAAAAGCAAGTTGTGAGTTGGGTGACGGCTTAACTAGAATGGATTGACCACCTTTGAAATTTGCGGTGGTTTGACAAACTGATTTTATCATTTTCAAAGGTTGTTTAGGTTTGGAGTTCTCACCTACATCAAATGAACTAGAATGAAAGTCTAGTCCCTTAATGGGTTTCACCAAGCTACTTGTATCAGTAGATTTTGAATTCCGTGTCTGTGTTACTGTGGGTGTGTGTGGCTTAACTGACTTACCTTTGTCAGTACCAACACCTTTTGCACCTTCAGTGTTTATCACAGACACTGATGCAAGTGGCTCAGGAGAACAGATTTGCTTTATAGCAGGTGCCTTTGGCAAAACAGGTTTTCTTGGTATATAACCTGAAGGAGGATCATCAGCGTCCAAAAACACCTTCACATCATACACAACATTATGATCTAGTACTAGTTTAGGTTTGGTTGACCTAAAGTCTGGTGTGATTGGTGAATTGCAGGTGCACGAATCCCAAGAGTCAGATTCTTCTAAGAAGGACACCCGCCTTTTCAACTGATTGATTTGACAACATTGATTCGCGAAAGTTCGACCAAACATCAGTTCCTTTTCATAAAAGAAGTCCTTTTCCATTGTGTTATTAATAAATTGGACGACTAGTTGTGTTTGGAGATCCGCAAATTTGTTTTTAAAACTTGAGCAAGAAAACTCTGCGATCTCACATTGGGTTGACATATTAATCCTTTCGGCATTTGCCTCATGATAACTATGTTCCAATGATTTGATATGGCTGTCCTTTTCAGAAAGAATTGACGCAAAGTTCTTTAACTTATGGCGACAGGCATCAAGTTCTACGGCTTTGGACCTAAGATGGAACAATTCCTTCTCTACACACACTGGGGCAGGAGGCTGAGTTGCGGAAACATCCAACGGTTGGATAACATCAGCGTCCTCGGATGTATCTATCTCCCTAGTGTCATAGCTAAAGTTTAAGTCCTCATAGTTGATGGGTGGCATTGCTACCTTAGGTGTCCTAGCTTTGATGCCTTCCCAGCTAGTGAAAGTATTCTCTGGATTACTAGCAGGGGTAAAGATGGGACCTTTAGCAACAGGACTGGAAGGTGGACTACTGGTTGAACTATTGGCAGGACTGGTGGTAAAAGATACGGCTTTTCCATCTATTATTTCAGTAAAGGTCACAGTCTGCATCACATAGTTGTCATTGTCTTGTCCTTTGACTGACCTAGGTTCAGGTTTGGAAGCACTCATACTGTCAAAGCTGTATAGATGTGCAGGTGCTTTCTCAAGAATGTTTTTCTCTGAATGTCCCAACCCAGGTTTGGCTTGATAAAAGGGATGTTGAGTGGTTTGCTTGGTAAGCAGACTCAAGGTATGTTCAGATTGTCCTCTCTTTAAATTATTTTCCTCAAGCTCTTCGATTTTTACAAATAACTTTGTTCTTTCCAAGGAAAGAAGGTGAAACTTGAGCTTGAGTTCTTCACGACTACTTTCAATTTCGTCGTGAGATCTTTGAAGATCAAGGAGCTTGTTTTCGAGGATAGATTCTCTAATCCCAGACTCAAGTTCCATTCTATTAAAGTTCTCGGCGAGGTCCTCTAAACTACTTTTATACACTGCACTCTCTATTCTGAATCTCGTGACGAGAGCTTTTTCCATTTGGAGTTGGCTCTCAAGTCTTAGATTTTCAGACATAGGCAGTTCATCAGGTATTGACAATAATGGACAAGAATGTACCTCAGATTCTTCATCAGTAGTGTCGTTTGGGGAACCAGATATACATGGTTCCTCAAAGTCAGCCATGAGGCAGTGTCCTTGTACGGCTGATGGGCCTTCATCATCTGAGTCTTCTGGTTCCATGATCCAGTCTTCCTCATCAGCTAACAGCACCTTGCCTTGCTCTTTCTTCTTCATCACGGCAGCCTTTTTCTCAAAGTAGGCAGAGTCTTTGAGCTTCTTCTTGCATTCCGATGCATAGTGACCCGGGTCACCACAGTTGTAGCAGGTGGGAACCCGAGCGGGGTTTCTGTTTTGATTGGCTGCAGGAGGAGCTTCTAGAGCTGGAAGTTTATTCTGTTGTGGAGGTTCGGTTCCACCGGTGTCGTTGTGCTGACGACCATCATCATTTGTCTTCTGGTTCTGGTTGTTGTAGTTAGAACCAGATTGGTCGTTCCACCTTTGATTGTAACCACCTCCTTGATAACCTCTGTTACCGTGGTAGTTGTTGGAGTTGTACTCCTGATCCCTTTGCTGTTGCTGATTGTTGTTGTTGCTTTGTCTTTGATCTTGATAAGATCCTTGATTGTTGTACCCAGACCTATCACGATGTTGATAGTTGTTTGTTCTTCCTTGATCGTTTCTTTGGAAGCTTTCTCTTGACTGGTACCCTCCTTGGCTAGACTGACCTCCCACAAACTGAGGTCCTTGTCTGAATCTGTTGAAGCGTTGGGGATTTCCCGGAATTTAGCCATCAAGGCGAATGAGTTCTCCAGCTGAAACATCTCCTCTTCGGTAAGTCCATCATCAAGAACTACTGGTTCTTCAACGGTGTAGTTTTCATGAGAGGACGATCCTCTATTTGACAATAAAGCCAAGGTAGGAGGATCAATTGTCTTGTCAGTTTTACCGAATAAGGTTTCTTCATGAGGTAGCATCATGCTATACAGATCATGAAGTCCAAGCTGGCCAAGATTCTGGCTTACTTGGATGCTGATTGTGACAGATTGCCAGAGTTTGTTCAGTCTTTTGAGGAATTTTACATTCACCTCGTACTTGTTCTTCTCTAAGCCAAGTCTCCGCAGATCGTTTACACAGATGTTTAAACGATTGTAGGTTTCAGTCAGCGTCTCTCCCTCGCGAGCACAGAAGCTTTCGTACGCGTTCATAGCGTTCTCCTTTTGGCCTTCTAGTGCCTTGTCACCACCCTGCATTTGCTGTTCAATGCCCAGCCACATTGCTCTGGCGTCTTTACAGCTGTCAACCCTCGCGAACATGTCATTAGGTAGAGCCATAGTTAGTAACGTGAGAGCACGTTTATCAATGGCTGCCCTTGCTCGTTGTTCATGAGTGAACATGTCGTAAGGTTTTTCAACCTCATATGCAGGTAGATAGGGAGTGACCTCGGTTCTGGCTACTTCAGCTACAGTAACCGTTGGTCTGATTGGTCCCTCAGTGATGGAGACCATCAGTTTGTCATCCAGTAAGTCGAGGAAGTTAATCATTCGGCGTTTCCATTGCTGGTATTCGCCGACGACTAATACTGGAGGTCGTGTTTCAGAACCGATACTGATTATTTCTTTTGACATAGCGTCCTCGGAAATAGGATCTGTTTTGAGTAGTTTGTGATTTCTGATTGGACAGAGCTTCCGCGCTTAAAGCGTTCCTTTTATAGAAATTCGAGAATTTCAAAAAGAAAGGCTAAGGCGGGAAAGACTGCAAGTCCCGATTCGGGAGTTGCAAGTCCCGATACGGGAGTGAGAATGAGTCCCGATTCGGGAGATTAAGCCAAGTCCCGATTCGGGAAATGAGAGTCCCGATTCGGGAGTTCAAATTTCCAATTCGGGAGTGGCAAAAAGATCCGATTCGGGAGATATAAGATCCGATTCGGGAGTTTGAGATTTCCAATTCGGGAAATCAGATGTTCCGAATCGGGACACTTGTGTCCAATTCGGGAACTGATGTTCCGATTCGGGAAATCAGAAACAACCTCAGATTTTTGTCCAAAACTACCAAAACACGAGCTCTGATACCAATTGTGAGTCCGATAATCAATGAGGATGCGATATAATGGATCAATGCAATCAAATATGCAAGAAATATGAAGAACACGACAATGCGACAAAGCATATGACTAAAGTTGTCAGTTGCAAGAACATTTAATAACGTTAACTATCGACCCCTATATATAGAGCCGAAGTTACAAAATAGCCCCTAGAGTCTATGACTCTTCTAAGAGGCGCACAAAAGTATTGTTTTATAACTATCTATTACATAATATCAAAAGACGCCCCTGACTTCTTTACAAACGGACCAGTCAGGTTCTAACAGAAACAAACATCTGTTAAGAGATATTTGAGTAGCTTGGTGGGGTGACACAAGTTATCGACACTGGGTTCATGTCTTGTTTCAATATTCATCTCCAAAGAATCGAGAATGAATAGATGATGTGGTTACCCGGATAACTGTATAGGTTTGGGAAGGATCTTCTTTTATTCTTTTTGATCCTGTCTCACACTCACCATTTTCTTTTAGCTCCCCCTACACTCAAGCTCTCGGAATTTTACCTCATGCACACCCTCACAAACTAGATCTAACCTAGGGATGTGTTTCATGGGTAGATCCTCCGGCTCTGGATTGATCATAGAAACTTCTATATCCTATCACACATAAGTTGATATCATAAAATGATATTCTTTGAAATGTTGAGTATATTCATACCAGAACGTGATATGATGGTGATTCATATGTGATACAATATGTATATTGGGAACATATGTTGAACATAAATGGGGAACATTTGTTAATGAGATCATATGATGAAGAAATTCATTCAAATGCTCTAACAAGTGATGATTGATTGTAGGAATCAAAAATCTTGATCGTGGATTCCAAAGAACAAAATTCAAGCGCAACTTAGGATGACTCAGTAAGCACAGTGTATTCAAGAAATGAATCAATGATTAGAAAGTTTAATTGTGAAGAACAAATCACAATTAATAATCTGAATAAGAATTGAATCATTGAAATGAAATAACGTGAATGAAATCAACTTGGAATTCAAGCGAGGGTATTTCCACCGAATAATTTCAACGAATATATGAGATGTGGAAATAACTATGTCAAGAAAATTATAACGCGTGGAAATTCGTGAAACGATGTAAAATCGGAAAGAAACTAACACAAGTAAGTTCCTTATGATGAACCCCACGGTTAACACAGTTAAACGCAAGTTCTAAGCTAAGGGTTTAGAGAGATACTTACATTGAAGCTCATAAATGAAGTACGGGTCCTAAACTGAATGTGTAGAAGCCACTCAGCATTGAAGACCGGGTCCTGAACTGAAATATTCAGGAGCCACTAACCTGCAAAATCAAACAGATTTTGGTATCCACTTGGATGTGGATCCTCTTTTGTTAGAGAAACTTGGGTTATAAGATGAAATCTTGTAAATCCCAAATCGTTCATCTATATAATCGTCACTTACAAAATCATTTCTTAGAAGGTAAGAACCAGATGATTTTCTTTTGGATAGACTAAGAAGTTTATTTGTAGAATAAACTAACTGAGACTTACCAAAAGACGTGTCATGGAAAAATTTGTTCTTTTGAACTTTCGGTTCCGAAGCAAATGATTTTGTATGAGCTACCTTTGTACTAGATCCCTTAACTTGCCAAATGAACTTACTATTTGAAAAACGATGATTACCTGAATAATCAACACGACGATCATAGAAGAGATTTGAAGTACGAATCTGACCACTTGAGTTGATATTACTCAGTGAAGCACTATCCACATTGCTTGAATCATGAGCTTTGAAAGTTGTCTTCTCAAGTTCTTTCACTTTGGAAGAAAATTTGTTTCTCTCTTCAAGAAGATCATCAAGCTTCTTCTGCTGATCAGATCGCATTCGTTGCTCATTCATGATATTAGTCGATAATTCAGATAACTTGCTTGTAAGCTTCCTTATTTCAGCCTTAAACACTTCCTTTTGATCCTCAAAATCTGCTTCCACAAGACTTGGCTTCTTAGGTTCAGCGATTATCTGTTCTAAGACACTCTTTTCATGTCGAAGAACCTTCTCTTTTTGTTTAAATTGATGTCTTACATCAGATAACTGATTCTGTAAGTCAACAATTTGTTTTTGAAGCTCAATACATTTCTTGTCATCAACTTTCCTCACTGTATGAACACCTTGGATTTCTTCTTCAAATTCATGCATCATGTTCTGATATTTCCCGGCACGAAGACTTGGTTTCCTCAAAGAATTCTTCTTATCTAGGATAATCTTCCTCTCTAACTCAGATATTTTCTTTGAAAGATTAACACTTGTCAAATCAAATACCTTTCTTTCTTCTAATAAAGTACTTTGAAGATCAGAAACAGTCTTTGTAAGCTTCTCAATTTCTGTTTCAAACATATGTCTTTCTTGCGCAACCTCTAGTTCCACATTTTGCTTTTCCTGTCCAACTTTGTCTTCTAATAATTTCTGAAGATCAACCACTGTCCTTTGAAGCTCTAAAATCTCTTGAACATATTCTTCTCTGTCTTTTGCAAACCTGCTTCTTTCATTCACCAGATCATGTTCACTTTCATACACAACTTGTTGTAGAATCTGGATTTGCTCAAGAAGCATCTCTCTTTCAGCATTGTGCTCATTCTGCTCTTTGAATTTAAGAGATTCATACTCAGATTGAGTCTTTTTGAGAAGATTTTCAAGATCCACAATCTTTTCTTCTAAAACTAATGTAGGAACATAAGGTTTAGCTTTGACATCTGATTCTTGAGAAGACTTAATATCAGGATAAACCAGAAAATCAGAAGAATTAGATGAGTCTTTTGATTTGATTCTCAGAGTGTCTGAATTATATACAAACTTGACCCTATGATATTTAGGTTCATAATATACAGGATCATGTTGTTCAATCTCTTGCATATCTGAGAAATCTTCCTTCATTTCAAAACCTTTTAAAGAAGGAAATCTGGTGCTCATTAACATACTTGTAAAATCATAAAATGCAGATTTCTCCTTAAGAGCATTTTTCAACACATTTGGATTCTCATAACCTAAACCCCATTTAACATCAAGAAAATCTCTAAGTGCACAGGGTTTGTTTAGAAAAATTGTCCGTTCAGAAACACCTATTTTGTGAAGCTTCTCATCTAAAAATTGAATTATCTTGTTTGATTCCTTAATTTGCTTTTTACATTGAAGCTTTGTCTCTGCAATTTGTTTTTCAAAATCAAGCTCTTTCTCTTTGATCTGATTTATCATTTGAAGCTCTTTTTCTTTAATCTGATTTTTCATTTGAAGCTCTTGTTCTTTAATATGATTTTTTAAATGAAGCTCTTTTTCTTTAAATTGAGCAACTGCTTTTGCAAGCTGTGTTGTAAGACTGGCCTTTTCACGTTCAAGTCTCTTCGTTTTATCCCAATCTCGTTCATACTGAATCTCATCATCAGAATCCATTGTTATCTGCACAAAAGATAATAAGGATCGTCAACAGAAACTTCGATTAGAAGTGTAAGTAGTGCACAAATGATTTATGTCAAACAAATCAAAAATTCCGAAGAAAATGGGTAAAAATAAACTTGAAAGATGAAAAATGACAAAACAAGAAATATAAACGACTCAACAACTTGAAAACACACAAACAAGGACTAAAAAAAAAACAAATAAGAAAAAACACAAGACAACTATCTAATAAAAGAAAAAGAAATAAAGAAAAGAAAAACAATCAAATTTGCAAGTACACTAGCTCAAAAATAGCTCAAACACATTAAAAAACACTCAAAAATAAGCACAAGACTCGAGATACACCACTTGGCTCGAGATACTAAACACAAGGCTCGAAATACTGAACACATGGCTCGAAATACGGAAAAAATGGCTCGAATTACGCCCTTCACGCGCCTTCACGCGCTTCACACGTGCACCCACGCGCAGCCACGCGCGAACACGCGCCCTTCACGCGCCTGGAACTCGAGCGGTGACGTCAGCGTGACGTCAGCAAGCGGTCAGACGCGCTGACCGAGCGCTGACCGAGCTCTGACCGAGCTCTGACTGGCTGCTGACTGCTGACTGAAACATCTGACCGAGATTCTGACCTCTGGCCGAGCCCTTACTCGAGCTCTGACTGAGAATTTTTCATCTGACCGAGCTTCTGATTGGTAATTCGAGTGCTGACCCACTAATTCAAGTGCTGATTGATTATTTTGACTTTTATCTCGAGTCTGACCAACTTTTTTCACTTACCAAAGCTTTGAAAAACACCAAACAGAGACTCGAGACATTCTAACTTGACCCACAAACAACTTTTTGCACAAAATACTTAAAATTTTGGATCAAACACCCAAAAATTCCACCTTCTTCCCCAAGAAAAACTCAAGAACATTAAGAACACCTTCAACCCAAAAATTTTAAAAACACAAAATTAACCTCTAAAACTAAAAACAAATGGTAGATTCATGTCTAAAAACACTTTTTAGAAACAAATCCACTCAAAAACGAATCAAAAACACACTAAATCTCACAATCACTCATGAACTCTTAAGAACATAAACTCAAATTTTCAAGAACGATTTTTGCAAATCTTCACCAATTTTGATAAAATTCGAATATGTTGCTCACCTCATGATTACAAACAACTTTTGTGAAACAACACTCACCAAAAATAGATCAAACTCATCCAATTTTCAAAAATTTATCAAAGACTCCATGGATGAACTTTGAAGCTTTTCAAAAATCAAAACTCAAATTTGAGTACAATTTTGATCAAGAGTGATTGGAGATGATTAGAAAACACACTAGAAACACAAAAACACACACAAAACTACAAGATCTACAACAAAATCTACAAATCTACACAAAAAATCTATAAAACCCATTTCTTCAAAATTTCTTCAATTTTCTTCAAAAATCTTCAAATCTTCAATCCAATTGTGCACAAATCTTCTGCCATAGCTCTGATACCACTTGTAAGTGCAAGAAACAATGGATCAAGCAATCAAATCTTCATTTCATCATTGAATCTTTACAATATGAACTTTCTCTCTCTAGATTCTCTCTCTAAAGCACACACATGAATATTACAATAATGCTCCTCCTCTCAAGTCTCACAACTAACTCCTTCTAACACACTATATATACCCTTGACCTCAACACTTACTAACATTGACTTTTCTAACTAATACTTTGACTTTACATATTAATGCTTTGACTTTGACTTTGATGCTTGACTTTCTTCTTTGACTTCCATCCTTTGACTTTGTTTGACTTGAATATTGTTTCCTCATCTTGAGATCTCGGATACAATAATATTTGCTCTAACACTCCCTTCACTCTTTTTCGGCCAGCAGAAGAGAGACCGGAGTCTCTCTCTCTTTTCCGATCAGATCTCTCTCTCTCTCTCGGTATAGCTATCTCTCTCTCTCCTACACTCTTACTCGCCAACAGCACCAAAAAGGGGGCTGCCGCCCTCTGTCCAGCGGCCTTGACAGGCTGCCGCCCTACACCCTTGCGGTGATAGTGTGTGCGGTGTTTGTGTGATGTGTATGTGCGTTTTGTGTGTGTGTTCGGTGTGTGTGTGCGCGCTATGTGTGTGTGTGTGTGTGTTGTATACATGTATGCGATATGTGTGTGTGCAGTATATATATATATACGATCTGTGTGTGTGTGCAGTATATATATATATACGGTCTGTGTGTGTGTGCAGTATATATATATATACGATCTGTGTGTGTGCTGTATATATATATATACGATCTGTGTGCGTGTGCAGTATATATATATATATACGGTGTGTGTGTGTGCAGTATATATATATAAGATCTGTGTGTGTGTGCAGTATATATATACGATCTGTGTGTGTGTGTGCTGTATATATATACGATCTGTGTGTGTGTGCAGTATATATATATATATACGGTGTGTGTGTGTGTGTGTGTGTGTGTGTGTGCGAGATGTTTGTCCTGTGTGTGTGCGATAGCTGCGTGTGTGTGATCAGGATGTGTGTGTGATGTGTCCGTGTGTGTGCAATTGGGAGGTTGATCGACGGCGGGCAGCAGAAGGCGGCTGCCGCCGCTGGATTGCTGTCCCGGGCACCGGCAGCCTTGGCTGTTGGTGGTGGCTGTCAGGAACAGCCGAGTAGAGGTTGCATTCTAGTCTTTTAATTAATTTAGGGTTTCGGATTATAGGTTATACGAAGGTACGGTAGTCGAGTAGGTTGGTGTTGACGCTAGCTAGGACTCGAGGTGAGTTCCTCGTCTTGTCATGATGATATTATATGTTTATCATTCTCGCTTACTTGGTGATGATTGTATGATACTGCTTATATCGTTGAATAGTTGTTTGCATGGTTATTAATTGTTTTGGATGTTATGTGTTGTTTGGCTGGCCTAGTCCCTAGATAAGTGTCACTGGCCCGGATGTCGGGTGCGGGGTGACTTTGTCTAGCCCAGGGTTCACAGCTATTCTTGGATGTCGAGATAGCGTGACCTTGGGGGTGTTTGGATGTCGGACATCGGACGCGGAGACTCGTGGTCCCTTTGGAGGTACAGGTGTGGTATCGGTTAAGGGCCGGGTCTCCGGGCGTGTTATGTGTGTTAACATGTGATTGACTTATGGCTAGGGGTGTTATTCGGTCGGTTAAATCGGTTTTTGGTTTATTCGGTTTGGGTTAATCGGTTTTTAGGAGCTTAAAAATTAACCGATAACCAAACCAAATAAGGTTAGGTCTAATCGGTTTTGGGTTCTTCGGTTTCGGGTTAGTCGGTTCGGTTACTGGTGAAACCGAATAAGGATTTATAACTTTTTGCTCGACAATTTTTCAAATATTTTTCCCCAATTAAATAGTTGTTGTCACTTCTTATGGATAATTGTTTCATACATTCATACTCAACAATCGACTTATATTAAGTAAAAAACACCATGTTTCATAAACAAATATCCACTTGATGTAAATCAAATAAAAAACGCAATATTATTAAAAACCATTATTAGTTTATCAATAAAAGACATTATATAACAATAATATATGTAAAATAATGGAGTCGTATCCGTTACAAACCGGATAGTTTGTACAAACTATACAAACCAATCTCCACCACACATGTAGATGATCAATGGCTTAGATTAATTCAGTTACTAGATTTGCTCTCAACTACATTTGAAAATATTTGAAAATCACCTAAAAGTTAGGAGATAAACAAAATATAAACAAAATCAATGGTTAAGATTCGGTTTGTATAGTTTGCACAATCTACCTGGTTTGCAATGGATACTTCCCCGTAAAATAATAATAGTATAACATGTATTTAGTTAATTTTACATACATGAATTATTAAAATCTTAGTACAATGTCTTATTCGGGTTATTCGGTTTAACCGAATTAGAAAAACTTTAACCGAAAACCGAACCGAATAAGGATCATTATTCGGTTTAACCAAACCGTTTTACCCAAAAACCGAATAACCCGAAACCATTTAACCAAATGTCATTCGGTTCGGATGGGTTATTCGGTTTCGGTTATTTTTGACACCCCTACTTATGGCATGATGTAGGGATTCACTAAGCATTAGCTTACCCCCCATCTTTCAGATATTGCAGGTCCTAGTAATGTGGATACGAAGGGCAAGGGCGTGGCGTGATAGTACTCTCGAAGGATCCGAACTCCCGATGGGCTTAGACTATTTTTATTAGTTTATTTATCAAACTTTGAACCTGGGTTTTATTTAAGTTATCGTTAGGATTTGAATTACAACTTTGATTACATTTAATTATTTGGCGGTAAAGGTTGTTACAACGGTTTTAGATGATGACTCGTTTTAAATTATTGTGGGTTTGGTTGAACTATCAATTTTAAAAATCTTTCTAAAATTGTTAAAATTTTTAGAGCCTTACAAAGTAACACAAATTAAAATAAAGTTATAAGTTAGTAAATATATGTTAAACAGTGAAAACACAAGAGTAATAAATAATATGAATTAATTAATTGATGTGTGATGTTTCTTTCTGCTATTAATACCATTAGATAAATAAACAAAAGCATGAAGCAACATATTGTCTAGTGAGCACACTTTAATAAGAAAAGATAAAATAGATAACCAAGTGAAATTACGCAATAGTTAACAAGATTCTGATTTACTGTTGTACAGCCTAGAACTGTACCAAGACATGAAAAATAGTCAACAAGTGAAGGCTGTTTGGTGCTCCAAGAACCTTTGGCTTGAAAAACATCAAGCATGAGCAGACCACAAGAAAAATGTAGCAAATTTATCAGTATGGCATCATAGTATTATACCGCTTTCAGTCACCTAATTTTCTGGATAGATCATCATTAATCAGTCTACAACCTTAAAGATAAACCCACAAACATAACTTAAATCCTGAGTAAAATAAGTAAAGGAAAACAAGAAAACACCTCATTACTTCAACCTCGCATTTAGGTTACTCATTGAGACCATTTGACAAACACCTTGTGTGCATCAAATTCAAAGAGACAGTCAATTCCCTAAACCGAAAGATTTATGTTCCAATTCAAATCGAATCTATAAGGCTCATTGCTTTGATCTCATTAACACAGACACTTAGCATAGAAAGGTGACATGATTCTCAAATATTCAATCGAATCATAAATACACACCAACAAATAACAAAAAATATGAGATTTTCGAGTTCAATCTTAAACCCAAATTTACCAAATGAGAACGACCGATTATAACTGCAAAATTTTAGATAGCATTACTTTCAAAATTTTAGTTGACATGGGAAACAAGGTACAAAAAGCTCCTTTCTCCTCGTCGATTGCAGAAACCAAAGGCACCGTCTGTCTGCAATAAAAAATCTGGAGTTACAGTTTAGAAAATGAAACTCGGTAAGTCGGTGGTGGACTGGTGGTGGAGGATACGTGTCCGCAGGAGAGAACTCTGCGTGGGTTAAAAATTAGCCGTTCGATTGTTGAGAAGGGACGATCATAATGTAACTGCGAGTGAGAAAAATCGGAAGTAGACGCGCCCTGCGTGAGTGAGACGCACTCTATAAGGCCCAACTCTGATTTTATAAGATATAGATATATATATATATATATATATATATATATAGAGAGAGAGAGAGAGAGAGAGGAAGGTTCAAACGAGAAGTATGTCAATTTAAGAAAAAGTGAGAAGCAATCTCAGCCACTCATCTCGCGGTTACGGTGGATGTGATCACGGAGGATTGACGCGATTCATGGGAGGGTAGAGATTATTAAAGGGGGACCGGTCAAAGCCGTCTTTATTGACCGAGATGAGTGGTTAAGATTGCTCCTCGCGTTTTCTTAAAAATTTATATTTTTCGTATGAACCTCCCTCTATATATATATATATATATATGTGTGTGTGTGTGTGTGTGTGTGTGTGTACACATGAAATGTGTATTGTTTGGTAACTACATACAAATATGTAATAAGTATCATTTTGTTATTGGACCTTAATAAGTCACAAAAGTGTCTTATTACATGGCCTTTAGGTGTGTATAATCTGTTGGGAATTACGGGCTACAAAACATGCACAGCGGAAATAAAAAAGCCTAATTCCCAATCGAGGATCCAATCCTAAACGCATACAGATACAAAAGAGGGTTACGAAAATTACCTCGTCGTTTGTTTTACGCGAACGAAACTGGACTGCTGGCGGGATTACACCACTACTGCACCACCGTGAGATTGGTTGCTAGACCACCGCTGGGTTCTTCTCTGAATCGATGGAGAGGGTGAGAGAGGAGGGTTTTTGGTTTTTCTCTGGGGTTTCTTTTCAGTTAAGATTGATTCAATGAATAAACTGGCCAGGGTTTGCCATATTTATAAAACTAAATATGGCAGTACCCAATAAAGAAAGCCCGTTTGATTAAAAGCTCATTAAGGTTATTTAATCAAACCCAAACTCTTTATTTAATTAATAAACCATTAATTAAATAACTTAACCCTTTTAATTAATTAATTAACTATTAATTAATCCTATAAAATATCTCAACTGATATTTTATATAACTAAATAATAAATGACTATTTGTTATTTATTTCTCACTCAATAATTAATTTGGACTAATTAATTATTCCATCAAACCACTTGATCTCTAATTGGGTGTGTAGCAGTGTGGCCCACTAGTGTCTTATAACATTGGATACGGTAAACCCTGTTACTATCTTGCACATAATCCTAACAGACTCCCACTTGTGCCAGACTAGTAATTGTACTGTTACCATTAGCCTAAGGAGGTCCCTAGCCAGACACTTAGGTTAACCAGGTTATAAGATCTCTTACATCCAGAGATACAATTCACGCTTGAATTTGTACACAGGTTCATTCCTTTTGCACACGATATTTCTAAAGTGATTTAAGACATGGAGTGGAGGATTCATTTCTAAAAATCAAGTATTTCTTGACTCTGATTTCGATTGCCTGCAGTAACGGATATTACTAAATAACCCCTGTTATTCTATCCGAGCGTGGCCACGCGTTTTCTGCCAATCTTAATCGTCAAGGGGCCCGGAAATATCTCTCTTTTGAAAGAGGTGCAAATCCCTTCTTGACTACTTGCATTTGGATCCACGGCTTCCGCTGCATCTAGTCACGTCCCGTATGGCCGCCCTGTTACGGTACAGCGTTAGTACGTGCTAAGAATACAGTAGTCCTCGCGTTCCCAAACCAAGTATCTCAGGTCTAAGGACAACCTATCAAGTCAGTGCTTATGACTGAGGCTCCATGAAGCAGACTTGATTAGTGGTCACTTCCAATACCCAAACACTCTGATGAGTATCTATAAATACTTGGTCACATCACTTGTGCTTTTATTCTCTACTTTGAATAAATCATCAAGTATTTATATAGCGTTAAACTCCCTATTGAAATTCCCATTTCAACAAGTGGCTACGGAAATTTAGATTTCATACAAGACTTTGTAAAATCATGGATACGTTAAATATGCAAAAAATAGTCAATTTAGAATAATCATGAAAATAAAACCTCCATTTATTTCCAACACACTGTGAAATAAAAACTTTACATGATTACATTGTTTCTAAATTAAACTATAGTAATAATTAATAAACTAAGTACTAGCTACTGGCTTCCAGGTACTGCATCCCAATGGAATTCGCATGTGCCTCATGCTTTACCCTCGCTAGTGGCTTTGTCAGCGGATCTGCGACATTGTCTTCCGTTGGAATCTTGCATATTCTCACATCTCCTCTTCCAATGATCTCTCGGATGAGGTGATACTTCCTGAGCACGTGTCTTGACTTGTGATGCTCTCTAGGTTTCTTTGCTTGCGCCACGGCTCCTGAGTTATCACAGAATATATCGATCGGTCTCGAGATACTGGCAACTACTCTGAGATCCGATAGAAAATTCCTTAGCCAGACAGTTTCCTTTGCCGCATCAGATGCTGCAATGTACTCTGCTTCTGTAGTTGAGTCTGCAATCGTGTCCTGCTTCGAGCTCTTCCATGAGATCGCACCTCCGTTTAGGGTAAAGACGTACCCTGACTGTGACCTGAAGTCATCTCTGTCGGTCTGGAAACTAGCGTCAGAGTATCCGGTGACACTAATTTCTTTCTCAGCACCTCCAAAGACCAAGAACATTTCCTTCGTTCTTCTCAGATATTTAAGGATGTTCTTGACAGCCACCCAATGGGGTTCACCTGGATTCTGTTGGTATCTGCTCGTAACACTTACTGAGTAAGCAACATCGGGCCTAGTACATAGCATGGCATACATAATCGATCCAATTGCTGAAGCATATGGGACCGATTTCATTTTATCCTGATCTTGACTAGAAACAGGACACTGTGTTTTGCTTAACACTATGCCATGTTGCATCGGGATAAATCCTTTCTTGGATTCATCCATCCTGAATTTCTTCAAGATTTTATCGATATACGTACTTTGGCTAAGCCCGATAAGCCGCTTAGATCTATTTCTGTAGATCTTTATACCGAGTATATAAGCGGCTTCTCCAAGGTCTTTCATCTGGAAACATTTGCTTAACCAACTCTTAACACTCTGTAAAGTTGATACATCGTTTCCTATGAGTAGAATGTCGTCTACGTATAAGACCAAGAAGGTTACTATGCTCCCACTGAACTTAGTGTAGACACACGGCTCGAACTCACTTTTGGTAAAACCAAATTCTTTGATTCGTTCATCAAAGTGTAAGTTCCAGCTTCGAGATGCTTGCTTTAATCCATAAATGGATTTTAGCAGCTTACACACCTTATTAGGATTCTTAGGATCTTCAAACCCCTCTGGTTGTTCCATATAGACGTCTTCTGTTAACTTTCCATTCAGAAAGGCTGTCTTGACGTCCATTTGCCATATCTCGTAGTTAAAGTACGCTGAGATGGCCATAAGAATCCTAATTGACTTTAACATGGCCACCGGTGAAAAGGTTTCATCATAGTCAATGCCATGAGTTTGCGTGAATCCTTTTGCAACCAGTCTGGCTTTGAAGGTGTGTACGTTCCCATCCATGTCGGTTTTCTTCTTGAAAACCCATTTGCGTTCAACAGCCTTACAGTGTTGTGGCAAATCAGTCAACTCCCAAACTTGGTTGTCGTACATGGATTGCATCTCGGCCCTCATGGCTTCCTGCCATTGCTCAGACTCACTGCCTGATACAGCTTCTCCATAGGATGTTGGTTCATTTAAGTCTCCACTGTCTTGAGAGACTAGGAACCCAAGATACCTATCTGGTTCTTGTCTTACCCTACTGGATCTGCGAAGGTCCTGTGTTTGCACTTCCTCAATCGGCTCTGATTGAGGTTCAACATTGTTATGTTGAATTTCTGGCTCAACAACTGGTGTAGTGCTTTCTTCGTCTACTACCTGTAGATCTACATCCTTTCTGGTGTTCTCTAAACTGAGAAACTTTTCTTCCAGAAATTTTCCATTTCGAGCAACAAACACTTTGTTCTCTTCAGGGTTGTAGAAATAATATCCCACGGTGGTCTTGGGATATCCAACGAAGAAACACTTGTCGGATTTGGGTTTGAGTTTTTCTGAGGTAGGTCGTTTGACGTAAACCTCACAACCCCAAATTTTCAGAAAAGATATGTTGGGTTTCTTACCCTTCCATAACTCGTATGGAGTCTTTTCTACCGACTTTGTTGGCGCTCTGTTCAGTATGTGTGTTGCTGTTTCGAGCGCATGTCCCCAGAATGATATTGGCAGCGAAGAATGACACATCATCGTTCGTACCATGTCAAGCAAAGTACGATTTCTCCTTTCTGATACACCGTTCATCTGAGGTGTATACGGAGGTGTGAGTTGGGATACTATCCCACACTCCATCAGATGATTGTCAAACTCATCACTGAGATATTCGCCACCACGATCTGACCGTAAGAACTTGATCTTCTTGTCAAGTAGATTCTGTACTTCATTCTGATATTCCTTGAATTTCTCAAAGGTTTCAGATTTATGTCTCATCAAGTAGACATAACCATACCTACTGAAGTCGTCAGTGAAGGTAATGAAGTACCGGTATCCTCCTCTTGCTACATGACTGAAAGGTCCACATACATCTGTGTGGATTATTTCAAGTAAGTCAGTAGCCCTTTCATTCTCACTGTTAAAAGGTTGCTTTGTCATTTTGCCAGTTAAACAAGACTCGCAATTATCAAAAGGTTTATAATCAAAATTGCCAAGAAAACCTCCTTTCAGGAGTAGTTCAACGCGTTTCTTGTTTATGTGGCCTAAACGACAATGCCAGAGGTAAGTCTGATCCTCAATATCCTTGGATCGTTTACTTATATGATAGATTTCACTACTGTTGTCTTGTAGATTTACTGTATATAGACCATTTACGGGTGTAGCCTTAAAATAGAAAATATTATCTTTAAAGACTGAAATCATTTTATAATCATATTTATAATAAAAACCTTGGTCTACTAATAAATCAAAAGACAATACATTCTTAATCATATTTGGAATATAATAACAATTATCCAGTTCCAAAACTAGACCCGAGGGTAAACTAAGACTATAAGATCCCACGGCTTCAGCAATCAACGGAGTGCCTTCGCCAACTCGTAGGTTCGAACGGTCCTTCCTCAGAGTCTTTCTTCTAGTGAATCCCTGTAAATGATTACAAATGTGGTTACCACTGCCTGTATCAATTACCCATGATTCATAAGAAGTGATTAAGCAATCTATCATAAAGATACCTGGAGCATCGGGTAAACCGATCTCTATCTGGTCGATATTCATCGAGTGCTCGCAAATATCCTCGCTGCCGCACTCTGGGCAACTCAGATCTCCCAGCTCATCAATTATATCAGTGTCCATGAGATTTGCAGGTTCGGGTGCTGGCTCTAGACTGGCCAGGATATCTTCATGAACTTTATCCACGTCGTTCTTTGGTTCCTTCATGTAGGCACTAGCTGTGTCCTGAACTTCCTTTGTGAGGGAGAACCACATGAGGTACACTAACTCCTCCTGAGTCATCTTGTACCCCAGACGTGATAAACATTTAAAAAGCCTTCTCATTTCAATAAGATGGCTTTTAACTGACTGACCCTTTTGTAGCTTCAGGGAGAGAATCTCTTGCATGATCAAAAGCTTGCCCGTATGCTTGTAGAAACCTAACTGGTTTTCTACATTTCTCACAACCTCGTGACAGAATTTTACTCTTAAGTCTCCCGTGAACTCGGGTGACATAGAGAAAACTAGAATGGACATTACATCCGATTCATCTGCCATGAATCTGAAATATTCAGCAACTTCCTCTTCTGGGGCATTGCTTTTAGGTCGTGACATGGGCTTATTGATCACATAAAGCTTACCCTGGGCACTCAATACATTTTGTAAGTGTAATTTCCAAACTGGAAAGTTCTGGCCCGTAAGCTTCCACTTGCCCGTAATAAGGCGAAGTGATTCCTCAGGTGAATAAAACGGAATGCTAATTGGAGACATCTACAGAAGAATATAAATTCCAATTTAGTTTATAATTATATAATTCTAATAAATTATTACCCTTAAAATAAATTTATTAGACTAGAATCCATATTTCACATGTGTCGGGAAGCATGTGATCATGTCAAACCGACTCATGCGATCTATGGTAGGTAAAACTATACCAATCGTATTCCTATCTGAAAAATACGACTTCTAGATCGTCGGGACGTCGGATATTAATAGTCCGTGCATATTTAGTCCCTCTAGTGCATTTTGGCCTGGTACCACCCAGTGAATAAATAATTACCAAAATAGATTGCACCACCCGGGACCTGGACGAACTCTGGCCGGTACCACCCGGAAATAATTCGCAGAGTTTTATCTCCTTCCAGTTTCGGTTTGAACACGGGCGTTCATAGTGTGTGCACTTACAACGCCCTATGTACCTTACACCGGAAGTGTCCCTAAAGTGGGTTGCACTTACTAATCTATGATTTTAACAAGGGTCGAAATTGCCAGTTTCCTTTTTCAAAAACTTTGAAAAATTTGGATCCAAAACTAACTGTATTTGTATCCTTTTATCTTTTAAAACAATCCGTTCAAAAGGGCAATTTATATTTAATAACAATTACGTAAATTAAACAACCACGCAATTTAAATATAAAAAGCACAGTCATAACCTAAACCCTTAAACTAATGTTGTTTTGTGAGCCAACACAAAAACAACGGTCTCAACCCTAAGTGACAAAAGTCTTCATCTTCTGGCACTCCCACTGGCTCCGAGATCCATGGCCGTCGTTTTGTCTCCGTCTCGATGTAATTAAAATAATTATTACAAAATGGGCTTAAATGGCACGCAGGCCTCCCAACTAGTCTATCAAGAATAATTAAAATTACAAAAGGGTTGTAAATGGCACGCAGGCCTCCCAACAATTAAGCGAATAAATAAAACGGATAAATAAAACACAACCACGGGTCTAAAAGGGTTTAGTTATGACTTAACATAATTAAACGAATTAAAATACGACTGAATTTTAACCGGATAATTATAAAACCAAAATTAACTTAAAATAAATAAATTAATTTAATCCTGAATCGTTTTAACCTAATCTGATTAAAAACGATTTCTCCCTCGAAGTCTATCCGGAAACAAACCTCAACTGAGACTCGTTAACGATAAACAATCGAAACGAATTACGACCTCGAATTACCACCGACCCACCAAAACGTGGCCGACGATCGGGGTTTTCTCTATCGTCGGCGACGATGATGACGCAACCGCCACCGTCGCCGCCCGTACCACCATCGAACACCGGCGGCAGCAGCAGCTAGAAAGCCACCACCACCGCCGCCCATCGTGAACAACCGGCAACGGCCGACGCCACCAAACGGCAGCCATCGACCGCCGCCCGTAGCTGCCGATTACGATTGCGACGACGACAGCAGCAATTGCCGCCATCGCCGCCGCTATTCCGGTGAAAAACAACACCTCGCCATCGCCACCGCTGGACCACCAACGACGGCAGCAGCCTAGCGCTACCACCATCGCCGTGATCGCGAAAAACCATCGACGCCACCACCACCACATACGGTGGTGTGGTGGTCGTCCATCGATCGAACCGGCGCCGCCGTACGGCGGCTGTGATTTCTAATCGACACCACTGCCACCACAATCGGTGGTGCGATGGTGGTTTCTGTTGCCGATCGACGCTGGCCGACGCCACAACCACCAAGCGGGTGGTGTGGCCGGCGGTTACCGAAACAGCCGGTGCCGCAACCACCAATCGGGTGGTGCGGCCGGCGGTGGTTATGGTGGTACGATTCACGGCGATCGGCCTGGAGGTCCGGCCGGCTAACTGCCGCCGTTCCACCGCCGTTCCACCGCCGATCGTCGTTTCGCTTAGGTTTACTAAAAATCAGATTTTTAAATACAAAAAAGCAACGATTTTTACAAAACCTAAATAGCAAACAAGCAGCTTAAACCTGATCTGTTAGGTTTAGGAAGTGGCTCTGATACCACTGTTGGGAATTACGGGCTACAAAACATGCACAGCGGAAATAAAAAAGCCTAATTCCCAATCGAGGATCCAATCCTAAACGCATACAGATACAAAAGAGGGTTACGAAAATTACCTCGTCGTTTGTTTTACGCGAACGAAACTGGACTGCTGGCGGGATTACACCACTACTGCACCACCGTGAGATTGGTTGCTAGACCACCGCTGGGTTCTTCTCTGAATCGATGGAGAGGGTGAGAGAGGAGGGTTTTTGGTTTTTCTCTGGGGTTTCTTTTCAGTTAAGATTGATTCAATGAATAAACTGGCCAGGGTTTGCCATATTTATAAAACTAAATATGGCAGTACCCAATAAAGAAAGCCCGTTTGATTAAAAGCTCATTAAGGTTATTTAATCAAACCCAAACTCTTTATTTAATTAATAAACCATTAATTAAATAACTTAACCCTTTTAATTAATTAATTAACTATTAATTAATCCTATAAAATATCTCAACTGATATTTTATATAACTAAATAATAAATGACTATTTATTATTTATTTCTCACTCAATAATTAATTTGGACTAATTAATTATTCCATCAAACCCCTTGATATCTAATTGGGTGTGTAGCAGTGTGACCCACTAGTGTCTTATAACATTGGATACGGTAAACCCTGTTACTATCTTGCACATAATCCTAACATAATCATATATAATTAAACGTCTATGTATTGTCAATGTAACATGTGCTTAATCATATATGGTTAATCTTGTGTATCCTATATGATATCACATTTCTCACATTCTCACAAAATGTTAGCTTCACGTTTGAACTTGTCCCATCATATGTGTGTGTGTGTGTTCGTGTGCACGCACACGCATACATTGAGTTCTGGTAAGAAGTGAAGCTAACAGGGAAGTGTGAGAAATGGTTATTAACTGTTGGATAAGTAATGAATGTAATTCGGATGAGATGCATTGAGATCCACAATATCAATTCTCTTCTTAATTGGAATTCATGAGAGGGCATGAGATTAAAAAATTAATGATCAACAATTCAGATCTACTTTTTACATCAAACCTCAACTCCTCACACAATTATTTGCATATACAAACAAATTTCTAGCATCCTTATTCAATCTTTGAAAGAAAATATAAAAATCCTTTTCCTCCCCAAAATACCCATTGAAAAATCATGGAACTCCTTCAACCTTTTCTTCTCGGGTCTCTTTTTATGTTTCACGTTTCGACAACATCACCAAAAACAATCAAAGGAGTGTTAGCCTAGTGGTAAAGCTTGGGCACTACATAGTGGTGAACCCGAGTTCGAGCCCTGGGGGACGGACGCATTCTGGAGGTACGGGAGCTTCGACCCCGGGATGCATGCTTTAGCAGTCGGGCTTCGGCCCAAAATTGCCGAAGATTAGTCTGGGCCCAATGTGTCTTTTCCAAAAAAAACATCATCAAAAACACTTTGGTTGAAACCATTGTTGAAATCACCGAAGAAGAAGACTTAGAGCAAAACTTTTTCTTCTTGAGCTTCCTTTTATTCCTCAATTATCAAAGGTAGATGGTTTTCTAGGTGAGCGTTTCAACAATGAACTGGATGAGTAAATTGATGCCAAACAAACAAATATAGTTGTGCAAATAAGTCATATCTCTTATATAGCTCATTAAGTTCTTACCAAACAGCCCCCTAGATAGGTAGACTTTTTAGTTTCTTTCGTAAGCATGTTAAAAAACTTTTTGGCATATTATCTATGTGTTTGCTTGCCGTTCAAAAATCGGCTATGTCTTGTATCATTAAGCTCTTTTCAGGTGATCGACCGTATCTAAACCGGTCCCAATGTTTGCCGTTCAAAAATCGACCATATATCTATGGCATATCTAGACCATATCATGAAGCTCTTTTTAGGTGATCCATGTCTTGTTTTCAGATATTAACCTAGATTGTCCATCCAACTAACGGTAAGAATTTATTTTTGGATGTGTTCAAATTTGGGATTTTATTTCCTCTACTTTGTGTTAGGGTTGAGCATTGGGCCTGAAAAAACCGGTCCGAACCGGGACTGGGACCGGCACCGGAACCGGTATTACTTATACGTTCAGGTTCTCAGTCCTAAAAATCGGTCATTTTCGTTTCTGGTTCCAAACCGGGTTCGGTGCCAAATATGCGGGTAAAATACCGGGACCGACCCGGATGTTTAAGAGACGTTTAATATACTTATTTTAATTATTAAAAAAATCTAACCCTAACTATATTTAAAAAAACATTGGCCATTAAAAAATCCATCAAAAAACCATCGACAATCACGATACTAACTATATAAACAGTTATATATAAGATTGATCTTATGCAATATATATATATATAGAGTCACCTTCTTTTGTGAACCACAAATTCTGTGTTAACCGTGTTAACTGATCACAACCCTTAAATTAATATAATCAACGGTGCAGATTAAAAAACTAAATTAATTGATATAAAACCTACCTAAATTAGTGGACACGTGCAAAACATATGTGCATAAGGGCATAAATGGAAATTACATTCAATTGATACACCTATAAGATTGTGCATAAGGATAGGAAAGGATTTTGAATTTCAAATCAGAATTGTGTACCACAATCCAAGGGATTTTCCAAAAAAAATCAATGAGAAAAATTTGGAAACGGTATTCAATCAAAAAGATAAGTGCAGATCATGGAAAACCATCATCATCAAGAACTTTTTGCACCAGGTTAATTAATCTAAAGTTAGGGTTTTTGCACCAGGTTGATTAATGTGCATATGTGTTATTAAAATTGTGCATATGTGTTCTAAATAATGTGCATATATGTTACAAAGCATATGTTGAAAATAATGTGCCTATATGTTACAAACATATGTGTTTTCCAGCATGTGCACATGTGTTAGGATAGATATGCACATATGTTATCACCCACCTATGTATACATGAACGAGGAAAGAGAGAAGAAATTGATCCCTAAACACAAAAACTTGGATACCGCACAAAAGGAAATAATCATGAAAAAAAACAATTACCAACATTATCATCTCCTAAATTATAAGAACTTCCTTTTTAAACCGCCTACAATGCATAATTCCAATCTTACCCTTCTATCATGAAATGAAACCTATTAAAACAAACTAATATGATTGGCTAGAATACGGTTCACACAGTTAATACAAAATATGTGGTTCACAAAAGAATGAATCTCTCTCTCTCTCTATATATATATATATATATTATAGATGTTTATATTTTTTTGTTGTCGATTAACTGTACATTTAAATGAGTAAAATAATAATATGAGATAATAAAATATGTTTTAGACCTATCAAAAAATTATTACACTATAAAATTTATTTACATGGTTCTAACTGGGTTTTTGACCGGA
>CM058042.1:91794767-91838870 GCA_030169165.1 Centaurea solstitialis
GCCTTGTAACTACACTCAATTTTATAAAAAAATAACTTAAAAAATATACACGAAAGCATGTCACGTGCCCCATTAAGACTGAATGACACAAGATTATTCATCATGAATAATGCATGAACATACAAGACTTAATGGGACACGTGACGTGCTTTCGGTTGTCCTCACGTTCGCAATGAAAGATGAGTTTTCATTTGAACCCACACCTATATATATAGGTGAAAGATTGTGTAAGAAGTACGTAGATAGCACGTGTTTGTGTGTAGGCAAAAGATTGTGTAAGAAGTTGATGTAACAATTAGAAGTAGATTTGAAACATTGATTGCTTTTAATCTCATGTCCATAAATTGCACCTTAGAATGGGAATTCATCCGATGCATTTCGGTGCATTTCATACTAGTTAATGTGCATTAACTTCTCACGCTTCTTTCGCTAATATATAACCTTAACTTCAAATCGAAACCCAATCCTATATATATACATATATATATATATATATATATATATATAGAGAGAGAGAGAGAGAGAGGAAAGTTCAAATGTGAACCACTTTTTGGTTGTGAACGTGAGAACAACCGAGAGCGCGACACGTGGCGGTTTTGAGTGTGGTCCCCCCCTTTAATTCAATGCCCTCTCATGAATCGCGCCTAATCATCCGCCGTGGATCTGACGTGGCGCCTAGTCATCCGTCACGTGCCGCGCTCTTGGCTGTCCTCACGTTCACAACCAAAAAGTGGTTCACATTTGAACCCACCCCTATATATATATATATGTGTGTGTGTGTGCGCGTACGTGCGTGCGCATAGTCATACACACGTGCACGTGTACGTGCGCATCCATGTGTGTATCTATTGCAAGAGACAAATCAATTAAAAATCTTAATGTTGAGAACAATGAGAACTGATCTTTTCGTTCATTGAGTTTTGCCTAGATACATATTAATATTTCTTTTCATATGTTGTGGCATATTTTTAAATGTAAATAAAATAAAATCTTCATCATTTAAATCAAAATAGAACACCGTCTTTTATTTAAATATTACGATAAAAGTTTGAACTAAATAACTATATTAAAAAAGAGAAAGCAAATATATAATTCTCTTTCGCGTAACATCTATCTATATATATGTTATTATAATCTGTTTAGAGTTTTTTTAACCGTTGGAACTTTCGTATAAAACATTAGGTATTGTTACTGTAAGTTTATGGGGTTCCAACTCAAAACCAATTGGCTATAATTGGAGTAGCCCAGGACCCTTATAAGCACATTACAAGTTCACTTTGTGTCCGATGTGGGACATTGCTCAACATGCCCCCTCACGTGTGGCGTTTTTTTCAGCCTAACACGTGGATACTTTGGGTTACGTGGAGTCCGTACGGCATTTTGACCAACCACGGGTGAACCTTGCTCTGATACCATGTAAGTTTGTGGGGTTCCAACTCAAAACCAATTGGCTATGAATGGAGTAGCCCAGGACCCTTATAAGCACATTACAAGTTCACTTTGTGTCCGATGTGGACATTGCTCAACAGTTACATGTGTTTGTATTAGTATACGTATATGTGTATACATATACATATACAAGTCATTATGATATCTTGTCCTTTATGCAAGTATATCATGATAACATTTGTTTGGATATAAATGGGACTTGTTTATTATGAATAAACCCATCTATTGATAATCAAAACCAGAATTATACAAATAAAATTTCTAAATTCATTATTTTTCTATATTTGGTGGCGTGGTAAAGTATTTATTTGTTTAGGATTTAAATTCCAACGTATGCAACAATCGTGATCATTGAATTTTATCAACATTAAGATTATATTGTTTGATAAACATCTAAAAGCAAACACATACGTGTTATTTTTGTTTACATGATGATGAAAATGTTGTGGAGTTTCTGTTTAGATAAAGTTAACGAGATAAGTGCTATATAAATACCAACGTCACCCCTTCATTATTAAATTGTATTCTACGGACTTCTAAAGGAGTTGTCACAAAGCTTAATCGTCATAGTCAGTCCATAGAAAAAGGAACTGTATTAAAAGATCAAATTGATTTTGATTCGTTACCTTTTTTAATTAAAAAATATCAAATGGAGTGTTGAAAAATATAATAAAATGATGGTTGAGAAAGTCTATGTCAATGAGTACAAGCAAGTGAATCATCAAATAGCGACATGAGTTGTGAAGATGCTTTTGTGACTCACTCCCACCTATCATTTTTTATTAAAATATTCGCAATTGGTTTGACGACAGTTATCGGAATTTTCATAATTTTACGAAATAAAATTCTTTCAGTTTGGATCTACGATATGTTATCAATACTTGCTACATATTATGTTGGTTGGTTTATAATTTATAAAGAAAGTTTCCTTATGGTTGCCTTGAAAATGTTGATATACTTAGTTTTCATGTGGGTATGCAACCTTAGCTTGTTGCATACTTGCATATTTAGTTCTTGTTGTAGCTGCAAGTGTGCAACTACTAGTTTCTTGATCTAGCTGAAAGTTATTGTTAAAAAACAAGAACTGTAAAAGTTATATGTTTTAAAGATAGAAGAAAACCATAGATAGTATTACTCCAGTATGCTATTATTGAGTTTTGATTTCCAACCGAATAAAAATGATTGTGTTTTATTATTCGTTAAATTATTGAATATATGATGAAAAGAATTGTATGGATAAAACCGAGCAATAGGAATCATCCCTACCAAGCGAGTCATTGCCACTTTTGGACCGTGGGGTCGAGTCCTTTTTGACTCATTGGTGCCTTTGTATATACATGTATATGTGGATGTATATGTATATAATTATAGAGGAAAGTTCAAATGTGAACCACTTTTTGGTTGTGAACGTGAGGACAACCGAGAGTGTGACACGTGGCGGCTTTGAGTGTGGTCCCCCTCTTTAATTCAAGGCCCTCCCATGAATCGCGCCTAGTCATCCTCCGTGTACCTGACGTGGCGCTCAGTCATCCACCACGTGTCGCGCTCTCAGTTGTCCTCACGTTCACAACCAAAAAGTGGTTCTCATTTGAACCCACCCCTATAATTATATATTGTAACAGCTCGTCCCACATCGGCTGGTGAGGGGAACGAAGCACTCCTTATAAGGTGTGTTGATACCTCACCTGGGGAGACGCGTTTTGGGTTGTGACCTGGACTGGGCAACTCCAAAGCAAAACCGTGAGGGAGTAGGGGTGACCGGTTAGGGCCCTGTGTCTCCAAAGCGGACAATATCGAACCACGGTCGCCTGGGCTGTTACAGATGGTATCAGAGCTAGGACCGGGCCGATGTGCACAACGGGGGCGTTGTGTCCGTAAGGGGGGGAGAGTGTAACAGCTCGTCCCACATCGGCTGGTGAGGGGAACGAAGCACTCCTTATAAGATGTGTTGATACCTCACCTGGGGAGACGCGTTTTGGGTTGTGACCTGGACTGGGCAACTCCAAAGCAAAACCGTAAGGGAGTAGGGGTGACCGGTTAGGGCCCTGTGTCTCCAAAGCGGACAATATCGAACCACGGTCGCCTGGGCTGTTACATATATACATACTTATGATATATAAATCTTGTATGGAATATTAATTTGATGGAAACAACTTGATATTTAGAGATTTGTAAGAACTAATTATGTGGTTTTTGAATACCAAGGAAAGATAATATGGTAAAGAAATGAGTTATATTTGAAATAAGAAAATGTGATGAGACAAAGCAATTGACATGTTTAAATAAGAGAATTATAAATGTACTCCCAATAGGAAATGGATAGGTTATGTGAGTGTACAGATGAGACCTAGCATAGGGGGTCTACTTTTATGTGAGTGCATGAAAAGGCCTAAAGGGGTCCATATAACAACACTCATTCAAATATTGTATGTCATAGTTGAATTCTTACACGAACAATGCAAATAAATTCATTTGCGTATTATAATTACCGGTCAAATAATGTATATGTATACATTGGATATTGTTTAATTGAAATCATACATAGATGGCAATACAGGTTACTGAATAAATTTAAAATGATAGGACGAGAAAATCTTGTTTTACTTGTTATAAGGCTTTGATTAGGCCATGTGGGCAACCAAAAGTTAAACTTATTGAAATGTTACTTGATATAAACTATCTTATTGAAATGCTACTTGATATAACATATCAATAAGCTTTCGGAGTTCTTCAACTATCAACTAGTTTATCACTTGGCAACCAACTTATGGTTTCACAAACATAATCTTAGCCATTTTTAGGAGGTGTTTACTTTTGACTTGATAGACTTAATGACTTAACAGGTTTATTCGCACAAACATTTTAGAGTCTTGATTTACAACTTATTTGCATAGCTCAAAATACTCTTTTGTCCATATTCAACCAACAAAATCGCCTCTCCTGTTGATTAAAAAGTACTCTCACGGAAAGAATTACCCTAGCCTCCCCAACTCTCTTCTTAATACCTCTCTTCATGATAACAAGCTCTCTTCACGACCAGTAACCATCGCCCCATTGATGACCTATGTTCCCAGTTACATAATCTCCAGTAAAGAAGAAAGAACTTTGCCCAATTCAAATATTCTTCAAATATCAACATTAATGAATCAAATAAAGCATTATGAAAATCATTTTGTAATATCTCTTCTTTTGCCAACTCTCTCACGGTCCTACTATAGATTTGATATATTGAATTCAGGTAGTCGATTTGAAATTGTAAATAGTATTGGATGAAGCAAAAGACTAAGTAGCATTTGAGTCATAGTTCTAGGAGTTTTCTTGGATAGCTTTAAGTTAGTTGAGTTAACTAAAATTTACAGCAATGCTTTAGATTCATAGATGTTATTGTTTATGTACGTAACTTGATTTGTATCATTGAATTACGATATAGGCCAAGTTGATTTGCGTTAATTTTTTTGTAGTTGATTTTAATCCCCGTTTTCGATTTCGACATTGTTTGTTTACAGACCTAACTTTTGCAATCCTAAATTATCAAAACAATAATATTTAAACAAAAATAAAATAGAAATAGCCAGAAGTTCAATTGAAATGTGATAAGGCTATGAGTACCGCATGCGGGTTCCCCTTCGGGCTCGCATGTGGGTTTCGACGGGTAAGGGAGAGTAGGGGTACGCGGTGGTACGGGCAAGGTGTGCGGGCTCGGATGAAGACTCCTAAGCTTGTGCTTACTCGATCTTTCTCTCTCTCTCTCTCTTCTTTTTTTTTCTCTCTTAGATTATATATACTAAAATTAAAAAGAAAAGATTAAGAATATAAGGGTAATAAGGATAGTGGTACTCCTATTAAAGATAAATTAAGGACGTAAAGGTAAAGCTGATGTGGTCCTAATGTTCGGTAAGAGTACAAGGGTAGTTCGGTGAGAGTACGAGGGTAGTAAGAGTAATCTAAATGTCCATTTTAGTCAATTTCAGTTTAAGAAAAGCCAAATGATTTGCACACGTGCCGGGCTGATACGACCTCGTTTTGCGTATTTTCATGTGGGATTGTGTATGTATTTCTGTTTGAGTAATAATTTTGCTGCATCGCTGTGCTGCCCGAGATCGCCGGGCAGACAGGTCCTGGGCAGTGTTGAGAATGACCTCCTAGACAGAACCTTATGCGGTGGGACCCACTTATAAGAGAAAGAACCTTCAATGTTCTCACCAGTGGCCATTGTGGGCCCCCACCTGTTGCACATTTTGCTTTGATTCCTTTTTCCCTTATTTTCTTTAAACCCCCCTCACCTTTCACTAATTTCTACAAAATACCCTATCAGATGTTACATTTGGTGCCCTCTAAGATCTCCAGAACTTGTAAAGTTTAGTAAATTGGACAAAAATGTTGCTTGGGTATCCAAAAAACAGAAAAATGGTTACTGTAATTTAACACATTTTTTTAATTATAAAATTCTAGCAAATATATATACTAGAGAATGATTTGATGAGAATAAAAGTTAAGATAGGAAAAATAACGGAGAATATCGATAAGTTGATATTTTTAACGTGAGGAGGAGTTTGGTTAGGGGTATATTGGGGGGTAAAAAATGAAAATAACAATGAAAGTCGTTGTTTGGTTTGATATTATATAATCAAATTATTCCTATCAATCATTAACTTTTTTTATGGACAAACTTGGAGGAATGCAAATTTTATTTCTACTTAGTTTTTTTCTCATATGTTGGCTCATTTCTTGATATTAAATGAAACATTTTTTGTATTTCAATTTGAAGGAACACAATTTTTTAATATAAAATATTTTTTTTAATTATATTAGATTAATCAAACAATATCAATGTAATACTAATTTCTGTTTCTATTCTCTTGCATTTCTATTTTCATTTCATTTTTATTTTTATTCTTTGAAATGAATAAAACACCAAGAAACTCATCTAATGAATCATGTTTAATAGACAATTAATTTGATGCATTTTTTATGCATTCAAAGGTGAAGTCCCTACTTACCAATCTCATAATAACTTCGCTTTTCATCGCAATCCATATAATGACACGTATAAAATATATTAATTATATTATGTTTTGTTTAATTTAAAAGCAAATAATTCTAATGAATTTGGAACAATCATACAAAAGTAAGAATAATTGAGAAACATAATCATTACAATGAAACTAGTTTGTTTAAGCATTTTAGTTGATATATTACGATTGTTTTAAGAGTATTGAAAAGGGCAAATTGCGTAAAAATTAACGTACTTTACTCTAGTTTCTGTTTTAGAGAATGTACTTTTAAAATACTTATTTAAAGGTATATAACAAAACTTTACAACCAAAAAGGAAAACCACTTACCAATATAGTAAGTCAATATTATTTTTCAATAATTATATTATTTTAAAAATTATAAATAAGCATCTTGTCATGTCCCTTAAATAATTTTCACGTTATCAAAAAATTTCATATCAACAATGTTTATCACCTACTCTAAATTTCAATCCATTCATCTCTCATTATTATTGTTTTTTTAATTTAATTTATTTTTCTTAAAAATTCCATTTCCCTTTAAGCCTTACACAAATCAAAACCCGCTTTTTAAACTCCAAAACCCCATTATTTTCATTCCTCAAACAATCTCTTTTAAACAACCATTTTTTTCTTCTATTTTAAGAAGAATGAAAACAAATAGGTGGTGAAGAACTTCAACGTATCAAACGTACAAAATCGTAAACTTGGTTTTTTTGGAGCAAAATAACAAAATAGGAAACAAATTTTTTTAAGAATGTTTTTAATGGGGACAAATTCAATTAAAAAACGGTAATCGTAGAAGAGAGACGAATTAAGACTTGGAGTAGGTGATAAACAATATTTATATCGAATTTCTGTGGATGATACGAAAATTATTTAAGAGACATAACAATATTAATGCTTATTTATAAATTTTAAAATAATATAACTATTGAAAAATCAATAATGACTTACTATATTGGTAAGTGGTTCCCCTTTTTGGTTGTAAAGTTTGGTTATATACCCTTAAATGGATATTTTAGAAGTACATTCCCCAAAACAGAAACTAGAGTAAAGTACGTTACTTTTTTACGCAATTTGCCCTTTTAAAAATCAAGATATTCGAAAAAATGGGCATTAAATTTTATCAAATATTCTGTTTTAAAGATTTCAATAGAAGTATTTTTAGTTATAAATCAGAATTTTATAAAACTAATACTAGTTTTTTCTAAATATTTAGAAAGGAAAAATATTATTTCTCGTCGATTAGTCCCACTTATCCTCTATCAATGAGATGTATTATGCATGTAATGATTGACCTTTTCAATAATAATTGTGGATACCAATGCGGTAAGGACACCTCAGATGGTGGCGTCTATTCTTTTTCAATTTTAGGTTATGTTTGGCAAACTAGCTGAGAAGCTAGCTGATGACTGATAAGTTTGCTGATAGCTGATAAGTTAGTTGATAGCTGATAGGGATGGCAACGGGGCGGGTTTGGGGCAGGGATTGGTCCCCCCGTCCCCGTCCCCGTTTAAAAAAATTGTTCCCGTCCCCGCTTAAAAACCCGCGGGGATTTAAACGGGGATCCCCATCGGGTAATCGGGGAAACGGGGATCCCCGCTTAGTATAAACGATTAATTAAACGGGTTTCACCGTGAGGATCCCCGTCATCGTTTAAACTTTATCACAAATCTACAAGTCTTGGAAAATGATATACTAAATTACATAACTTTCTTGAATCCATTTTCTAAACATATCCGAAAAAATTAAAGTTCTAAAGTTGAAATGCATCCAAAATAGTAACAATTTAGCTATATATATTGAATGCATCCAATATATTAACAGTTGAAATGTTAAAGTATGTATACGACCAAACAAGAAAACCATTTAACTAGATATAATACATTATCTACTAAACAATCATAAAATAAAAACAAAATTAGGGATATAATCGAGGATATATTCGGGGATACAATCGGGGAAATATTCGGGGATATAATCGGGTAATCGGGTCGGGGATTGGTCCCCCCATCCCCGTTTAAATAAGCGGGTTTTCCCCATCCTCGTCCCCGTCCCCGTTTATCGTCCCCAAACCCGCCCCATTTATTTCGGGTCTCGGGTTTCTCCATCGAATTCGGTTTCTTTTGCCATCCCTAATAGCTGATAAGATAGCTGGTGGCTGATAAGCCAGCTGGTAGCTGATAAGCTAGCTTATGAACAAGTCATGTTTGACAAAAACTAGCTTATGAATATGTAAAATGACCAAAAAAGACATTTTTAAGAAATAATCAATTACATGTATTTTATAATATACTTACACAAAATTTTAATAATATAATTAAAATAAACTTCTAATAATACAACCAATACAACCTAATGAACCATCAAAAATGTAGTCAACAACTTTTAGTTCTATGTTATCCTATTGAGTTCTTATGTTTGTTTGTTGTTTTTAATTTTTAAAATTCATTTCGCAACGACATTGTTGGTCTTGGTCATCCTTCGTAAAATTTCTAGGTAAGCTAACACGTTTTATGATTTTCGAAAGTTATATGTTGTTTATGTGTGTGTGTGTGTGTGTCAATCAATATTATAGTTATTTTATTTCTATAAAAAAAATTCATATTATTTTTATACGTTTTTGTGTATATTCCTAATTGTTATTATAAATTTTTTTGTTTTTTTATTTTCAAAACTTATTCTAATTGTTACCTTTGTTTTTCACCTTCATACTTTCTAATTGATACTTATGTTAATATTATAACTTTTTTCCTTCATTAAACTTTAAATAATGTTTTCGAATTGTGTATATTATACATCATTGTTAATAAGTTTTTGAGTTTTGATTTGTAAATTCTATAAATTACAACCTAATGAACCATCAAAAATGTAGTCAACAACTTTTAGTTCTATGTTATCCTATTGAGTTCTTATGTTTGTTTGTTGTTTTTAATTTTTAAAATTCATTTCGCAACGACATTGTTGGTCTTGGTCATCCTTCGTAAAATTTCTAGGTAAGCTAACACGTTTTATGATTTTCGAAAGTTATATGTTGTTTATGTGTGTGTGTGTGTGTCAATCAATATTATAGTTATTTTATTTCTATAAAAAAAATTCATATTATTTTTATACGTTTTTGTGTATATTCCTAATTGTTATTATAAATTTTTTTGTTTTTTTATTTTCAAAACTTATTCTAATTGTTACCTTTGTTTTTCACCTTCATACTTTCTAATTGATACTTATGTTAATATTATAACTTTTTTCCTTCATTAAACTTTAAATAATGTTTTCGAATTGTGTATATTATACATCATTGTTAATAAGTTTTTGAGTTTTGATTTGTAAATTCTATAAATTACAACCTAATGAACCATCAAAAATGTAGTCAACAACTTTTAGTTCTATGTTATCCTATTGAGTTCTTATGTTTGTTTGTTGTTTTTAATTTTTAAAATTCATTTCGCAACGACATTGTTGGTCTTGGTCATCCTTCGTAAAATTTCTAGGTAAGCTAACACGTTTTATGATTTTCGAAAGTTATATGTTGTTTATGTGTGTGTGTGTGTGTCAATCAATATTATAGTTATTTTATTTCTATAAAAAAAAATTCATATTATTTTTATACGTTTTTGTGTATATTCCTAATTGTTATTATAAATTTTTTTGTTTTTTTATTTTCAAAACTTATTCTAATTGTTACCTTTGTTTTTCACCTTCATACTTTCTAATTGATACTTATGTTAATATTATAACTTTTTTCCTTCATTAAACTTTAAATAATGTTTTCGAATTGTGTATATTATACATCATTGTTAATAAGTTTTTGAGTTTTGATTTGTAAATTCTATAAATTACAACCTAATGAACCATCAAAAATGTAGTCAACAACTTTTAGTTCTATGTTATCCTATTGAGTTCTTATGTTTGTTTGTTGTTTTTAATTTTTAAAATTCATTTCGCAACGACATTGTTGGTCTTGGTCATCCTTCGTAAAATTTCTAGGTAAGCTAACACGTTTTATGATTTTCGAAAGTTATATGTTGTTTATGTGTGTGTGTGTGTGTCAATCAATATTATAGTTATTTTATTTCTATAAAAAAAATTCATATTATTTTTATACGTTTTTGTGTATATTCCTAATTGTTATTATAAATTTTTTTGTTTTTTTATTTTCAAAACTTATTCTAATTGTTACCTTTGTTTTTCACCTTCATACTTTCTAATTGATACTTATGTTAATATTATAACTTTTTTCCTTCATTAAACTTTAAATAATGTTTTCGAATTGTGTATATTATACATCATTGTTAATAAGTTTTTGAGTTTTGATTTGTAAATTCTTTACAATTGTTATTTTTATTTGTAAATTCTTTACAATTGTTTTCTAATAGTGTGTATTTTTCTCAATTTGTTTTGCTTATATTTTTGTAATTTTACAAGAATTGTTGAAAACAATCAAACTCTTATGTGGTTTTTATGCTTTGTTTTTGTTGGAAGTCTCTTCTTATTCTTTTATTTTCATAGTCTTTCAATTTATTCTTTCTTATTAAAAAGCCACCAACAATGAGATGACATTTGATAAACATCTCAATCCCAATTTCTTTTTCTTTGAACCAATACATAAAATTAAAAATATTATTATTTAAAATTTTATTAAAATCAATAATAAAAATGAATGACATTAAAACCAATATATAAATTAGAATCAATATATAATTAAAATATTTATTATCATAAATTTTTTAATAATTGAATTTTTTTTAACGGGGATGTTAGAAGTATGATGTGATGTCTTATATATTGAATATTTGCCTATACAATTTTTCTCTTTTTTTTTTTGAATTTTTTAAATACCAAATAAGCTTAAGACTATTCTACTCTTAAATGAAAATTGTATTTTTATGATATACAAGGACTCTTTAATAATTTGATTTAACAATTTAATTAACTTTAACTTTCATATTATTTAACTTTTAAAAACATTTATTTTACACACTTCGTCTTCTCATTTATTAACTAAAAGAAAAACCTACAAGATAATCATCTATAATTACAACATAATTAAGTATATATATTACTAACTCTCTTATTAGTAAATTAATAAATATTTATTATATTTAACATTATAGATTAAATAAATACATAAAGCTAAAAAATTACGAGAATCGATATATATAGTTAAAATTATAACTAAACTAAAAGATATCGGAATCAGTTGGCAATGTATAAAAAAAAAAATAACAACATATATTTGTGCGAGTTCAAATGAAAACTCAATTTTCAGATTCACCTGAAAACAATAACTTACTACAATTAATTATATATAGCTATTTTAATTTTAATGTTAATTTTTAATTTATATCGAAATAAAACTATGTAAAAGATTGGAATTATTGTTGTTCAAAAAAAAATTGGAATTATAATTGATTTAACATTTTTCATTTTATGTAATATGACAAAAACCATTTTTTTCAAGATCTTTTACCCCAAAACTAAGTTATAAAGAAATAACCTCATGCAAATCGAAAAAGCTCTAACAAGAAAACATTAACAATTCAATTAGACTCACATATAGTCTAAGTAATCACAATACTGAAGATTATTCTTATTCTTTGATTGGGTTGGGAAAAGGGGCTTGGAGAATTGTTTTAGCCAAAATTGCAAACAAATACATCACAATAATTGTAAGTAAATTACCAAATATATCCTACGATTCTACAAAAACAGGAAGAATATTTGTACTTGCATTGTGAATATAAATATTTTATGTAAATATTATGTTGGGATAAATCAATATATTATGAGTTATGCAAAAAAAATACTCATTAAACATCTCATTGTTTTAATTAATAGTCTCACACGTTTCTTTTATTATTCGAATCGATTACAACGTATGATATGAAACTTATTAGTTATTACTTTATTATGCATTAGAACTCAAAAGAAACAATTAAGGATGATGAAACAACTTCACATCAAATGCAATATTGATTTTTATTAAACTAATATATGATATGTGATTATCGACTCATTTAACTACAATATTTTCTATATACTTTTTTAACACCGCGCAACGCACGGTGCCGAACACTAGTTTTAATTAATAATAGTTAACATTAATAAGGGTATAGTTGGAAAAAGTCATAAAAAACTCTTCATAAGCTACTCAAAGTAGCTTAACAAAAACCTAGCTTATAAGCTACTTCTGGTCTTATCAAATATTTTCATAGAAAATAAGCTAGCTTGTAAGTTAGCTTATAAGCTAACTTATTTTTACCAAACAATGCATTAATGTTTTAAAATTGATGAGAAATTATTAAACATTATTTTTCTCTATTACATATGATTTTCAAGTGTTTTTCTAAGCCTATAAATTTTCACTAGATATCCTTTTCCTCTATTTTAGCTAGAGTTGGCAAAGGAGTCGAGATAAAGGGGAGCGAATGCCCATCCCCATCCTAGCTTTCCAATCCTTATCCCCGTGTCGATCCCCATCGACAAATAAGATTTCAACCTCATTCCCGTTAAGGAATCGTGGATTTTCGTCGTATATACAATTAATTTTTTACATAATTTTTTTATATATTCTGTATATAAATGTCAATTTCATATTTAAATTGGCACTATAATGCCAAAATTCTATTTGTTATACAAAAACATAGTTCATAAACGAATGCATCAAATTACAATACTTAGATGATTATTGAAGGTTTATATATAATCACGTTGTTATATGGACAAAAGTTTCCCATGAGGCCATGAACAACCAAATCAATAATGTATTGTTTTACAAGTTTCCATCATAAAAGATTGATTGCATTTATACATTATATATACTTATTGGGATTTTCACTATACTATTATACTTAGTGTGTATACATACATACGTACACATAGAGATATATACATAATACTCGGTGTCAGGGTAGGGGATACATATGCATTTTAGATGAACTTATGAACTTTCTGGGGGGGTTATCAGAACAACACCCAACATATGTAAAATTGATAGAAGATTACATGTGGAGAAGTCAATTTGTTGTGGAGAGAATCGATTTGGTGAGAAGAGAGAAAGAATACATGTAAAATCGAAAAGAGGGGGTCAATTAGGATGTGAAATCGAGAGATAATTGCCTGATAATTGATTTGTTGAAGTTGAGAAGGGGAGCGACAATTGTTGCAAGGGAGCGATAATCGATCTGTTAGGACTAAATTGTCCTAATTAGAAAGTTTTATTAAGGAAGCTTTGAGAGGGATTAATTAGCTTTTAATTAGTTGATTAGTTTATTGGGCTTGGGCTTGGGCTTGTGTATTTAGGCCCCATATATAAAGGGGATTAGGGTAGAGAGGAAGGTGTGGAATCATTCTCATGAGAGTCGATTAAGGTGAAGTGTGTGTTTTCTTGTATGTGCTTGAGAGCTCTCTTAATAAAATACAAGATTTTTCTTCTTCATCTCTTTGATTTCTTGTTATTTCATCTCGTTGTTTGATTGTTTGGACCTCACAAATGGTATCAGAGCCAAACAAATCATTAGATTTGTTTGTTCCTATTGCATCAAACAATTTGAGATGATTTTTATTGGGTTTTGAAACTTTTTTTGAAAAAGTTTCATTTTTGAGTTTTTGGGATTTTTGGGGTTTAGATCTTGATGAAGGTGATAAAAATGGGTGTTTGGGTGTGTGTTTGAAGCATCTTTGAGCTTGAAATGATCTATTTTTCAAGTTGCTTCATTTTTTGGATCTGGAATGAAGATTTGGGCTGAAAATTCATGTTTTTCGAGTTGGAAAACTTGAATATTCAAGTTTTCCGAGTTGGAAAACTCATATTTTCCGAATCCAAAAAAAAAAAAAAAAAAAAAAAAAAAAAAAAAAAAAAAAAAAAAAAAAAAAAAAAATCCGAACCGGTGAATAGTGATTTTCCGAATCGGAAAACCACATTTTCCGAATCGGAATAGTAAAAAAAAAAAAAAAAAAAAAAAAAAAAAAAAAAAAAAAAAAAAAAAAAATTCCGCATGAATAGTGCTTTTCCGAATCGGAAAACCTCGTTTTCCGAATCGGAATAGTAAAAAAAAAAAAAAAAAAAAAAAAAAAAAAAATTTGAATGAATAGTGTTTTTCCGATTCGGAATAGTGTTTTCCGAACCGGATGAATAGTAAAAAAAAAAAAAAAAAAAAAAAAAAAAAAAAATTTTGAGTGCCTTATTGTTCTCTTTTTCCGACTCGGAAAATACGAAATACCCTTTCGGGTTTTCGAGGTTTTCTGACTCGCTCTTGAGACGAGGGTATGCTCAAATTTTGTTTAAGTCTTGAACTACCTTGCTGTTCTTATTTTCCGACTCGGGAAACATGAAATACCCTTTCGGGTTTTCGAGTTTTCCGACTCGCCTTTGAGTCAAGGTTATGTTCAATTTTTGTTAACACTTTCCCAACTCCATTTCCGACTCGGGAGACTGCTTGTCCCGACTCGAGTATCATCTTCAGATAAGCCTTCAAGATCATATTCCGCTGCGATCTAGACCCACTCAAATTCAAATATTTTTGTGTTTCAAAACCCTGCGCTTAATTAGCCACCTTTCTTTCCCAATTGGTACGTAAAGATCAACATCAGCCCTGTTTTTAGCCCATATTCAGTTTTCAACCTTGAAAATTGAATTTCTCTCATTTTCCCCACTGCTCCAGATTCTTTGAAGACATGTCAGATTTGTAACGATTTCAGAACGATGGTGATCGGATTCTGCATTTGGTTAGACTACTCAGAAGCCTGACGCTCTGCAACCATTATTCTAGAGTTTTTATTAGATGGAATTATTCCTCGATGGAGTGCGAGTTGAGTTTTTCCTCTGGATGCCAGCTTCGGTGAATGGTACTGTTGTAATGTGCTTAATTCCTATCCATTTCACCGTTGTGGAGGTTCGGTTGCGATCTAGAATTTTGAGTGACGGTCGTCATCCATCTGACTAAGAAGACTCGATCTGGATCTGATTACTTGACACTTTGGAAGATTTCAGGAAATCGACTACCTTCTGAGCAGTAGAGAGATCAAAGCAGAGCATCTCGTTCAGCATCTACTCCCAGTTTCTCATTCCATACGGTGTTTCGGTGATCCAAGCTTCAGTGTTTCCCAGTTGTGAGCTTATCAGATTTAGAGCTCTTATGCTGAATTCCTGTTCAACACGGGGTCAAAGACAGAACCTTTATCTTTCTTGCTGATCTGCACGGTAACTCACACATGCATCTATCCCTTTGTTTCTCTTGGCTGGAGATCAACATAGTTGGATGAATCAACATGCTCTGGTGCAAGCTGTTGTATTCTGCGGTTATCAGACGTGTCGAGTTATTTATAGGTTGAGCTGTAGTTTGTGCAATCAGTCGCGGTTATTGCAAATTGGATCTGGTCTTTCAGTTGAAACCGAAGATGAAGAGCTACAATCGAGGGGGAGCTTGTAGATCAAGATGTAGCCGAACGCCACTAAGGTTTTCTCATGAAAGCTAGGGGGAGAAGATCAGAGATGCTTCCTTTATAAAACTTTAGGGGGAGATTGTTAGGACTAAATTGTCCTAATTAGAAAGTTTTATTAAGGAAGCTTTGAGAGGGATTAATTAGCTTTTAATTAGTTGATTAGTTTATTGGGCTTGGGCTTGGGCTTGTGTATTTAGGCCCCATATATAAAGGGGATTAGGGTAGAGAGGAAGGTGTGGAATCATTCTCATGAGAGTCGATTAAGGTGAAGTGTGTGTTTTCTTGTATGTGCTTGAGAGCTCTCTTAATAAAATACAAGATTTTTCTTCTTCATCTCTTTGATTTCTTGTTATTTCATCTCGTTGTTTGATTGTTTGGACCTCACACGATCTGGTGAAGTCGTGAAAAAAGAAAGGGTATGCGTTTAGTTCTAATCTAAAATGTGAATGAGAGGGTATTTTTGGTACAAAACCCTTGTTTCGTCTAGCTTTAGAGGTGGAAGAGGTTATGCATGTCCCACCTTTGTGCTATAATACTCCACATTCATACAACTTACATCCCAAAAGGTTTAAACATCTTTATTATCATCTCAAAGGTTGGACAAGATGCCAAAAAAAATGCATCGAAAGAGCTTAATAAATCTCATAAACCAACGTATCACAAACTCCATAGAAACGTGATTAACGCAACAAACCTCACTAAGCATGGACCGTTAAGTATTACATCTAGAAATACATCGTGGCTTCAAACAAGCATTTTGTAATAAGTTAGTCGCCGAAAATGCGCCCAACAACTCAATTATTTGTATTTTAACAAAAATGTGTTAAAATCAATATACCAAAAATGTGTTAACATCGAATAAAACCATATGACAATGAAAATCTACACATTTTATGACTATAATCAAAATGTCATAAAAAACTATATGTGTGTGTTTCTCAAGATTTCATAACGAAAAAGGTACAATTTTCATCAAATAAAAAGATAACATTTGGTACATCTTAAAGAAAACACTTAAAAACTCCAAAAATACACATTGTCGCAATACTAAAGTTTCCACAAAACAACTTGAAACTCATTGTGTTGCGTCTAGCTTTCATTAATAAAGGTTCGAGTTTGGATCTTCTACACATTTTGGAGTTTATTTTCAACTATTCAATTTTTGGATGTTTTATGTTGTAAGAGGGTTTTACTTATGAAAATGAAATTCTAACCGAAGTGTTATTGGCCATGGAATTGGATGTGTCTAGTAAACAATGCGTATGTGTGCTTAGAATGTAATGGATCCATAGGCATTTGAGTCAATGTTGGTTATAGGTTGATGGGGTGACATGACTTCCACTTGTAATTTTGGAATACAAGATTTTGCTTGTAATGTAATTTCTAAATGAAAGAGTTGGACTTGAATGAAATTGTCGAGGTATAGACCTGGATATGGTTAAACTTGGATTCATGGGCAAAAGACTTGGATAAAGTTGAACTTGAATTTTCATGAACTAAAGACTCGGATAGAGTTGATGCCCATGTTGACTAAAGACCTGGATATGGTTAATGTCGATGATAATTTATTCATGTCACATACTTCCAACATTAGCGTGTGGCTTACTTTTGTGTTTCGCCATGATGTATGGTAAACAGGTTTTCCTCGTTATATTTGGTTGCCTCGCTCTCCCAAGAGTGAAATTGGTGTTCTTGATAAATAATTTTGTTAAAGTAATTTTATTCATATTTACTTTTACCACTTAACCGATTGTTCTCACTAGGTCTTAAGCATAACACTTTTTCTTAAAATGACGTGTATATCAGGTTCAGTTAACGTTGGGGCTCCGAGATCTTGAGTGAAGCGTTGGAAGTTGTTAGAGGCTCTTTTGTGATATGTAAACTTTTGTTGTTAGTGGTGTACATTCTTACACAGGATTCTTTTGGAAGATTGATATCAATACGCGTCCTTAATTTAAACTGGAGTAGTTTAGATTAATAGGTGGTTTATATTCATCACTTCAACATTTGTAAACGCTTCATACTTTCCCCTTCTTGTGTGGTTTTATGTATACCAATGTTGTTCTACACCATTTCCAGGTTTAAATGTTTTTCTATTTTAGGGATGTTACAGAACCACAGTGAGGAGGGAGATTAGTCGCATATGAGATAAAGTAGTGGTGTTGAAGGTAGTGACCGGCGGCCACTGCATCAGCGTTGACCCATGAAATTAAAATTGATTTTCCTCAACGCCATCGTCGTCTAATCAGCCTCCTCCTCTCCACTTTTGTAAGAGCAATGGTTTAGGGGTCTTTCGATGAATATCATGAACACAGGTTACAAGGTAAAGATGAGAGAGACAGATGGATGAAAAGGAATAGTGATGTACGTGGTGGTTGGATAATTAAGGGAACCAACCTCCAAAGAAGTGGGTAGGTCATATATCTTCTTGGTTTCATTAGATTCACCATATACATCAAGTCAACAACGTTGCCAACACTGGCAACACACCTAAAATGACCAAATTCATAACTTAAATCTAATTACAAAACATGTTAAGAGATGAGACCCTAAATCAAACAAAGTTGACCAAATTCAAACAAAAAACCCCCATTAAACCCAGATCTTGAAGGCGAAACCCCAAATCAACCCTAATATGCAGTCCTACCAACGTTCCTCTTTGACGCGATTCCTTTTTTGGGAGACTGTCGATGAAAAAGCAGATGATGAGAAAGGCAACAGTGATGGTTGAGATAGGAGATGGAGGCATCATCCACGACCGTAGAAAGGTTTCACTAAAATTGGGACAATTGAGCCATAGAGGTGGGGATGACAAAGAGATGCAGTTGGGGTGGCGGATATGATATGGTAGACTAAATTACATTCCTGGTCCATGATGTTTTACTAGAAAATAAAAAAGGAATGGAATGACTAAAATGTCTCTCTACCTAACCTACTTAACTGAAAGTTCTTTAACGGAGTTAGATAAAGGGAGCCAACACATTTTAAAATGCAAACCACAAGAATGCAATCCCTAGATATTTTATTTTAAAAACCCAAAATATTAAAATTAATACATAAATCACGTGGGACTAACCATGTAATATACTCAAAGATAGGCAAATTCTTGTAATGTTGCCAATAGGTGGGTCGACTGGTGTATTTTCTATTTGACTTGCTTGTAAGTTCGTTGTTTGTTAGTGTCTTGCTAGCTTCTCGTTCTTGAATAAATCCTTTGCCGGTCAAAATAAACATCAAAAGATCAACATATGATCGATTATGCATTAATATATTTAAGGATCATTTTGTACTTTTTATGGCTTAAAGTAAATATGATATCTAATACAACACACTTTTTAATGAACTTCTATTAATAACTAATCATGAACTTCTATTAATAACTAATCAACAACAGTATATGAAATACTTATTTTGAATTAAAACAAAATGCAGAAAACTTGTACAACAAAGATAATTCTACAAGTATTTTATAATAATAACTTAAGGTATATTTTAGTGGATTGTTTATGTTTCTCTAATAAATCAAGAAACAATACTTTGAAAGAATAAAATATAAAGATATTTTAGTAACATATAAAATCACACAGTATCGATTATATAATATTTAATTCAAATTCAACTTTTTAAAGAAAAAAATACTATTTTTTATTATACATTGAATGAGTATCTAATTTGTTTATAGTGCTTATATATTTTGTAATTGAAAATCTACATATTAATTCATTAACGTGCCTTAAAAGGATAGTGTACAGCCATCAAAAAGGATATTCAAGTTGGCAATTAAACAACGTCAAGATTTTTATTTATAAATAAAATATCTAAAGTTTAGCATTTTGTTCTTAAGGAGAATATTGTATGATTTAAGTACCATAACGATTGCAAAAAGAAATTGCATAAGTTTTTTTTACATTAGAACTTCGTTAAAAGTTAAGCTTTATGATTATTTAAACAATACTTTGCCAATTGATTTTATGCATAATTTAAATAAGATTGATGAATAATCGATACATATATAAAAATAACTTCCCACAAGGCCACAACATATATAGGTAGAATGCATTTCGTACATTAGATATGAAAGTATAGAATAGAAATCAGTGTTTTATGTTTAAGAGAACTTTTAACATAGAATAAACATGTTCCACCCCTATCTCATGGAAGAAGCTAGAACAAGTTGAAAAAGATCTTGGCTAGCTTTACCAATTTAACCTTAAATAAAACCTAGTTCGCTGTTAAAACATGAAATGCGCATGCGTCTTTCTCATTACATCTTATTCATTCTTTAAATTTTATTTGTTGTATTTTATGCCCTTTAAACTTTCATTTTGCTATTCTCAAAGTATTATTTCTATAGGGATCAATATTTTGATTAACTTATGTATTTTATTAAGTATCAATCAAATTACATAATCAATCAAAATGTATAAATAACCCATTAATGTATGTTGGTCATTTTATCTGTTTTATCATGTTCAGTTCTGTTTCATCAAACGTTGAACAAATAGTTATTCTATCATGTCCTGTTTTACTGTATCATATCCAGGTACCAAAAGTCCAAAACGCATCCTTAAGGAATTAATGTGAACCTAAAACAAAAACCAAAAACATTATAAACCGGATATCCTGTATAAGATTAGGGACACTATTGCAATATGAGATGAAGTTGGAGGGGCATTTGGAATTAAGATGATAAAGAAGGGTCTTATTGATATTAAGCCATTCTCATAGGGGCCACGCTTTGTCATATCCATGGTGGGAGATTTTAAAATCATCGAAAACGATCGGTATCGCGTGGGTATCGATTTATTATTATTTAATTTATATGTTATTAGTTTATTGTCTTATACACAAAAACAAGGTACAAATAATTGATGCATGCATATGATACCAACTCAATAACTCATTAAAGTTTGAAAAGATATTATTGTACCACTGGCCTTCTTGTTATTGGCTCCGGTTTTCAAAGATATTTACTTATTTAGCATTATTTAGAGTCAATTATGGAATTAGTCCATGTAGTTTGTTGGGTTCTATGAAAATGATCTCCAAGCTATATTTATTATAGATTAGGACTTGTCATATGTAATTTTGTATAAATTGATCTTTCATGCAAACGAACATTGGCCTCATCTTTTAGAATTAACGGTAGTTTTATCATTTTACTATTTACGCCTTTTAACGTTAATGTGTTTATCTTTTGGCCTTTTTGACTTTTTGTGTGTGTCTTTTTTTGTAATCCCTAAACCATAACGAACAAATACAGAGATAACTCTAACATATATGTATACACACACACCTAGAATCACAGGGACGTCGTCCCTAACGTTTTACTCCGATAAACCTCCTCATTCTATCGTCCATGTACGTCCACAGAACCCCCTATTTCTACCTCTCTCCCCCTAGTTGAAACATAGGTCCACCTCATCCGACTGGTGACCTTGCCCAATGATAACCATCGGGTTACGGCCTCCCTCGATGACAAACACCTTCGTAACCTATCACCAACCGTCCAACTTAAACCATCATCACATAGAGAAACCACACATACACACATGTAGACACTATTAGAGATGGAGATTGAATCGAGTTGGGTATGTGTTATGTGTTTGTTTGTATGTGTCGGAGATTGGTCGTGGTCATCGATAGATGAGGATCTCACCAAAGATGGAAGGTTTCGGTGTAAACAAGAAGACATAAGATGATGGTAGGGTTTTTGTTAAGGGGGTTCAACAGACGAGATAAAGGATGGTGGTGATCAATAAGGGGTGATGAATGATGATGGCGGGGTTCATCAAATTTAGGTGGAGGTCAAGTTGGAGTTGGTGGGTGCACCCTGATCATGAAAGAGATAAAGATGAGAGAGGTAGATAATTACGAAGTGGTCTATAAAGTTCGAGCGTTCTAAAAAAACAAAACAATCTAACTTTAAGATAAAGAAAAGGCAAATTGACATAAATACCCTCATAGTTAAAGAATGTTTTGGATGACCATTAGAGTGAGGGTTTAATTCATTACAAAACGACATACAACAAATCTTAATTTGTAACAAATGAAGTTTAAAGACCACTTTTGTAAAATCCAACAAACCATAGGGACCAAATTCATTGTTAACTTTATTATTTAGTTAGATTTGTATTATGATTTTAAGTTTTAAACCCATTTGATAATAAAATTGATATCTATTTATGTAACATTTCTGTCAAATTCTTATGTATATAACTTTTAAAAGGTGTATAAACAATTTGACATTAAAATGTGTTTTTAGTTAAGTTTAAAAGTCATATTGTTAGAATTGTCACCTATTTATTATCATCTATTATAAGGTATAGATACTAATTTTGTAAGTCCTTATATTTTTATTTCATTTAAAAATTTTATACTATAAAGTATAGATTGTTTAAGTATTTTCATCAAATTATGTACGAAATTTACATTTTATTATTTTTAAAGCAATATTGCAACAAAAGTGACTTTCATACTAATATGAATGCATCTCAAACTATAAAGCCGAGCGTAGCGGTTGTTGGGGCTCGGTGTGTTGGTAGTCGGCGGGCTGGGCGGGCTCGGGCTTCGTCGGTTTCCCCACATCGCTCTAAGCCGAGCGTAGCGGTTGTTGGGGCTCGGTTGTTGTGTTTTAATTAAAAGTGAGCGGGTTGAAAGGTTCGGGCACTAATTAGAGAGGGCTTTAGAAAGCTTATTGTGGGTTTATGAAAAAGTTAGGAGAAATTATTTTTCCTCCTACTTTTTTAGCCTACTCTTTCTCCTACCCACTTCATCATTTGACAAGTGTAATGCACTTATTCTCTTTCTTCATATAATTCATAAATTTGAACACTTGTCATATGATGAAGTGGGTAGGAGGAAGAATAGGCTAAAAAATTAGGAGGAAATATAATTTCTCAAAAGTTAGATATGGCGTTGATGTAACAATAGGATTGGAAGGGCTGGAAGGGTTCAAAAACGCATAGCCTAAGGACCAAATGAGAACATAAAGTATGAGCGGATGGATTCAGCCCCTTGGTTTTCGGAACAAGGAGGTTTATAATCAGCTGCATCGCGGATCACCGTTACAGCAGGTGAGGTTAAACCACGTGTCAGAAATCCATTAGTTTAGATCAACGTTTCCCTGCACCAGCCTACACAGGATCTTTTTATCCCTCAGTAGAGCCTCTATAAATGAAGACTTCTCCACAGCCTAAATTCCTTCCCCCACTCTCTCTTATCTCCATTGCCTCTCTCTAACCTACGCACTAGGCGTATTTTAAGTAAGAGCAAGGTTGCTATTACACACCATGAGTTCTAGGATGCTATCTTACACAGGGGGTGAAGATGCCCACTTTCTTGAAGCTTGTACCCTTTGCTCAAAATCACTTGGTCATAACAGTGATATTTTCATGTACAGGTATTGCAATTTGCAAACCCCACTCATGCATCATGGGGTTGTACCTTATGCTATCTTTGTTGTACCTTCTCAATTATAGCTTTAGATGCCAAACCCCATCAGAATTCTGAATTCCAACAATCAAGATTTAAACTTTCCACCATGATTTCACCAATTTTCTTCAAGAATTCCAAAACCCAAAATTTGTTATGCATAAAAGGGTTGTACTTTGTGTATGTTTTGTTGTACAATCAAAATCTTGTTTTAGATTCATCAACCCTCAAAGATCCCAACAACCCAATTTCATGCATTAAAGACTTGTACCATGGGAATGGTTAGATGTACACAGTGAATTTTTTGTTCAAGATTTTTAATGGGTTTTTTGGTTATTGAATTATCAAATAGAAAAGCACCCATCTTGGTTCAAATTAAATACTACCATTTTAGTTTGGTGCATTAAAGGGTTGTACCATGTGCATATTTGGTTGTACTATGTGAAATTTTAGTTGGCAATTCTAATGGAAATTTTGTTGTTTTTTTCAGAGGAAACAATCCATTTTGCAGCAAAGAGTGCAGGCAAGAACAGATTGAGGTTGATGAGGCAAGAGAGAAGAGATGGAGAGTGAAGAAATCATCAGAAACAACCAAGAAAACCACCAAAGCTAGTAGTGTACAAACAGGAACACTTCTTGTGGCTTAAAAAATAAGAATCACAAAATTCCCAAAAAAAAAATATTTTATTATATTATGTGGGGTTTGAATTGAAATCCCTTTCTGAAATCAAGAAATATGATGGAGGGGATGATATTATCAAATTTGGGTTGTACTTGGTGTTGTATATATAGATGATGGATGATGATGATGGGGTTTTGATGGTCATTTTGGTGGATGATGATGGAAGAGGAGAAAGAAGACTTTATGACACAAATTTTGGGAATGCTAGTTTTGGTTGATGATTGTAATTTGGTTTTTGAAATGGTCAAATACATCAAAACTTTAATAAATAAAAGAGTAAACTACGATTTTCGTCCCTGTGGTTTGGTATTGATAACTATTTTCGTCCCTGTGGTTTAAAAATTGCTTTTTTCGTCCTTGTGGTTTTTATTTCATTTCCTTTTTCGTCCTTTATCCAAAGATAATATAAAAAACAAGTTAAATTGGGGGTAATATTGTCTTTTTATCCTTTTTATATTTAATTGCATAATATACCATGACAAAAGAAATTAACGCAGCCTAGTAGACAAACCTTCATAGCCCCACATCTTCCTCAACTACTGACTACTACCCAGTACCCAGTGGCTCTCCTTGAAGTGGGGGACGTGCATGTGGATGTAATATTTCTGTAAAGTAAAATGCATACCATGGGAAGGAACCCACTTTATCATTATATGAACCTCCAATCAAAGTATTAGCAATAGCCAATAAAATGTTTGTGATTTCACCACAAAGATGATTTGACAATGCAAAAGAAAAACAAATGTTTCTGAATTTATTAAGAAATCATGTTATAAGAATTCAATCGTAATATGGGTTTTGGCTTAAAATATGAAGAAAATAGAAATAAATAGGTTTTTCCTTTCGGATTTTATTCAACTTCATATAGATTTTGGTGATGAAGATGTATGCGGTATTAAATCAATCACAAGGACCCGTTTGCATTCAACTCAAATAGTCCGGTTTTGTGACCTTTATTGTTTCCTTCTGTGATTTTGAATCAACCTCAAGAATTAGTTGTTGCAATAAAGATAATAAGAGAGGAAATATTGCACCATCAATGAAGGGAGGAAGGAGAAGTAGTTTTTGACTTTTTGTGTAAGAAAGTAATTTTGAAACTTGGGGAAATGAGATGTGCAGGAGGTGTTGAAGAAGAAGGTGGGGTAGAGGGAGGGATGAGGTGAGAGAGGGTGTATTTTATTAAATAAACATATATAATATTATTAAATATAAATATATTGTCTTTAATTTTAATGAAAAATCAAAGTAAAAGTTAAATGACCATAATGCCCCCATATTTAATAGTCTTTTTTGATGATATCACCTTTAAGGATGAAAAAAGCAATGAAATACAAACCACAAGGATGAAAAAAGCAAATTTTAAACCATAGGGACGAAAATAGTTATAAGCAGCAAACCATAAGGACGAAAATCGTAGTTTACTCTAAATAAAAATTAATTTCAAGTTGTTTATAAACATTATTTTGCATCAAAACGTGATGGTTGATACAAAGTGACAATAAGTTGGGTAGATGTGGTTGTTTTATTTGAAAGGCAACCAAAATTTATCAAGCAAAAAGGATTCTTCTTGTTAGAATAATGATCCCTCAACTAGAGATAAGGAATTTTTTTCCCATCCACATAATTGTTTTATTTTATATGATAGAGTGAGTTTCGATACTTCGGTTGACCGTTTAAGAGTTTGTTTGGTTTATGGGAATAAAATAGAGTCGATTAGATTTTATATAAGGATTTAGATTACCTTCCCCTCAATGAATATTCGTAAACCGGTCATTGAATCCGATATTAACTATTTGGAGCAGGAGGATTTGAAATACTTTTGTGTTTTGAAATTAATTTAAATTTTATTATTTACAATAAATTAAATAATTAAATTACTATTTATTTAAATGGTTATTAGAAAACAAATAAGGTTTTTACATCTTTCAAAATTTTATCATAGATGAATCATATGAAATTCCTTGAAATTTTAACCACACTTGGTTTTCAAAAACTAATTGAGGAATTTAAAAAATATCATGGAATTAAAATTCGGACAATCTTGGAAACTAAACATGGATTATAAATCCATTACATTCATGCAAATCAAATGAACCCTTAGTTTTGCGTCCCAAGCCGAAATATCACAAGTACTGCCTCGTCCTGGGCCATCGCATCGTCTCAATCATCATTTATCAAGACTCTTCGGCGTAAGTTCCTTGGCTTGGACAAGGCATTTAGTAGTGGTGTCAATAAGAGGACAAACGATAATGTGTCACGTGTGTTCCTTATATCCATAAGTTATGTATCAATGATAGTATATAAGGTAAATGATCATGTGCGAAGTTGAGGTTAACGTAAGAAGTGAGTCTAAACCGTTGACGACTTGTAATCCTATATCCTCCTATGAATTGCATTTTAGAAATGAACTGTTTTGGTGTATCTTGGTGCATATCATTCTAATATGCATCAACTTATTATCCAACGATTGATAACCACTTTCTCACGCTTCTCACGTTAACCCCAACTTTTCATCGAAACTCAACCCTAGTATGTCATTCTTCATGGGATGTGTATTAGGCAAACGATCATATGCGAAGTTGAGTTGACGATGAGAAACGTGAGAAATAGATCTGAACAATTGATCTCTTTTAATCTCACGTCCTCCCATGAATTGTGCCTTAGACTAAAATTGATTTGGTGCATCTCGGTGCATATCATCATAATGTACATCTATTTCCTATCCAACGGTTGACAACTATTTCTCATGCTTCTAAATCAACTTCTCACCGAAACCTAAGCCTTGTACATCATTGCATCATAAATAGTAGGATTCATCATGAATAGTTCACATGTTAATTGTTAGTATGATTGTAGACAAATACTGATGACATGCGTCAAGCTCTCCTTTATCCTCCAATTTACAACCAAAAATAGATGCTAGCCAAACTTTTTGATATATTGTAATATTTTTGTAAGATTATATACTAATTTTTTTAATAAACCAAGTTTTAATTGGTGTGGTTTCACCAAAGGTAAAGAGTGTAACTTTAGATCTTGTTCGCTTAGCTCCCAATTTCTTTTCCTTTTTTTTTTTCATTTGACCTCTATTTTATTTTCATCTCTATACTAAAGTCTGGCTTTTTTAGGTCAAGCAGTTAAAGCCTTTTTGAAATGTTGGGTTAAATTATTTGTTTACCTTTTAACAGTAAGAGGTAATTTCTAAATCGTTAAGAGGTCAAATTTGTTTGACAAAATAATGGACCGTCTCTTAATGGTTTTAAAACCCCATTAATGGTTTTATATCTTGAGCCTCTTTTAACCATTTAGGACTCCCGATTTCATTCTCAACAAGTACCAAACCACTATATTTAATTTTTGTACTATATCATAAAAGTCTTTTAATCATTCTGACCATTTAATCATTTTGCTTCTTCACCAAATCATTTAGCAACTGCCAAAACATTCCTGTAGTGCAAAATCAAAATCTTAATATAATAATATTTTCTTCAACAAGATCTTCAATTTTAAGATTTAATTTTAAATAGTAATTATAAAATATTATTTTTCACTCATAAATAATCATTTATAAACAATTCTTCATGTTTAGAGAAATTGTATTTTTGTCTTGTACTAAAGGTTTAAAGCAAAAGAACACCAAAAATCTCTACTTTTCAATTATGAGAAAACTATTAAATATAATTTATTAGTATTTCTAACAAATTCTTTAAAGATCCTTTAAAATGAAGAATCTAAATCCAAAAATATCTATTAAGATATTTATTCATCTTCAACATTCTTCATTTTGAAGTTAATATCATCGTATAATTTATATGATTAAAATATTACATATATATCTAATAAAATATTATTTTTTTTTGCTAAACTTTTCGTTTCAAATTTCTCATGAGTGAAATATTATAAATAATTATTTCTCTTTGATGGTAATAGTTTTTTGAGAGTTTTCAAAATTTAAAGATTCTTGCACTATCTATCTCTCATACCTTTTTTCCATTTTGAAGAGTGTTTTGGAAAATCTATTGAAGCAAAAAATGGTCTAAAATCCTCATTGCTTTTATATCCTTTGAAGATTTCTAGTATTTTTTGGGAAGACGAGTGTTCATCGAGATCAATGCTTCATGATTAATGATTTTGGGGTAATTTATGATTCTTGAGTTAGGGTTTTTGATCTTTTTGGTAAGTTTAGAATTCCAGTATACACAATAGCAAAAGGTAACAACTTGGATACATTTTGGCGTACTTCACCTGTTGTAACTTACAAACACGGGTTACGATACATTATTTGGTAGGTTTTAAGATTTTGATACATTAAATGGTAAGTTTTTTAGTCCAATACATATAATAGCAAAACATGACAACTTGATACATTTTGGTGTGCTTAACCCATTTTATAAACTTAAAAGATACATAGAAATTGGTATATATAATTGTAAAATTTAACATGTTTTAACTACTAGCTTTATATTTAGCTCAAAATATGTTTATTTTACTGCTTAATTAAAGTCCAATATCGGAAATTACTAATAAAACTACATATTAATAGTGTATGTGGGTGTGGGTGTCCCCTTCCCTTGTAGTTGTAGGTTCGAGTCTCGTCATAAACAGTGATGTAGATTTAGGACTAGATTTTAGTAGTAGGTTAGTTGGGTGTGTATAATTTGCCGTTTAAAAAAAATATATTGTATGATTCTCAAATTCTTGAAAGTTGGCATTATTGGAAAAATAATATCCTAGGAACAGCTAACTCACAATTTTAGCATTAAAGAGACATTAATATCATATTCAATGTTATTAATACGTCTTTACCATTTTTTGGATATTTGGTTTCATTTAATGGGTTTAGTATAAGTATACATCTGGCATTGTGGTAGCTTTTAGATATTAGTTGTATGAAGTCGCAACTTTCATGCAAGGATCTTAATTCATACTTCCTTCATATTAAGTCATCATGTTGATTATAGTATGATATTAACCATGCATTAAGATACTTTTAGCTTATATCAACATATTATAAAGTCAAAGAAGCATGTTGAAACACCGCTCTCAAATATATATCAAGTTAATATGAAAGTTGGTTTTTATATTCGTATATGCGAATATAAGACCCTTTTGATAGATAAGTATGGAAAATAGTAATACCAGGTAAATCATTTGTAGGTGTATTACAATCATGTAATTGTGGCATCAATGATGAAACATCATTTGTGACTAATTGTGACAGGGTGACTAATCTCTGATGTCACCTTGTTAACTTGTTTTATGTTAAGGTGAGAGTTGGCCATGGTGTGACCCACCCATGGTTTTGATTTAAGAGGTATATGGTTCGACGCTAGAATTTGGAGTTGTGCTTGTAAGTTATAACTGAGTGTGCAATTTTCTTTACTACCATATATTCATATAATACCACTTATTCTAGGTACCTTTGAGTGTATAATAATTTGTTCAGATACCCTATTTTATTTTGCTCTGCACGAAACTCAGTTTGTATAAATTAACCCCTCATTGTTTTAGCATGATATTTTCTTTTACTAATATAGAGTTCGATGATGATACCTAGTGGGAAAAAGACTAAAATGATTTCTTCTATATTGTTAGAAATTACATTTTTTATCCATTTTGTAATCCCAATCCTGATCACACATTTGACACGCGCTATGTTTTCTTACGACATGTAACTAGGGGAAAGGTGGGATTCCGTAAAGATATAATTGCTCACCTTTGGAGGATATTGATTCAGAAGTTCAAAATGTGTTTTGAGCTGCAATAATCTTGTAAAACTTAAAACTTGGTTGATAGTAGGGGTGGCAGTTTCCGACACGACCCGCCAACCCGACACGACACGACACGAAGATTTCGAGGGTTGGGTTGAGGTTTTCTGACCCTCCAACCCGTCAACCAGCCGACCCACCAACCCGCCAAATTTCATGGGTTGACCCACCGGGTTGGCGGGTTGACCCGCGAACCCATTTATATTTAAATAACTATTTTATATTTATATATTTACTTAATATTATATTATAAAAAAATAAAAAACTAAAGAAATTACAAATCAAAATCAGTTATGAATTGAAAACTGAAAAGTCAAACAAACTCTAAATTTGTTTAAACTTGAAATTTGGTTTAATTATTTGAACTTTAAACTTGTTTGGTTGTATTTGGTATTTTGGTACTTGGTTGTATTTGGTATTTTGGTTGCTTTTGGATGTTGTCTACTTGTTTTTATTTGAATTATATAAAGTATGAGCTTTGACCTATCAACCCTTTTATGACCCACCAACCCATTTATGACCCACCAACCCGTCAACCCTTGACACGACCCCCGACACGACCCTTCGTGGGTTGGGTTGAAGAACTTGACATGATTAGTTAAATGAGTTGGGTTAGGTAGAGGTTTTCTGACCCTCCAACCCGTCAACCCGTGACCCACCAACCCCTCAACCCGCGAATTGCCACCCCTAGTTGATAGTTTGCTCTTATTTCTTGGAGACATTAATAACTTTATGATGGAATAAGTCATTTTGATTTATTTGAAAATATATCAAAAACACTTTTTTTATAAATGGGAAGAAACCCCTGGGAAAATTTTATTCAAAAAATGGGACCTTCATAGAAATTTTGAAAGGCATATGCCTTTGAAGAGTTAAGTGTCGACTAAACATGCTTAGGGAAGACATATATTAACCCCCTATCACTATATTGGATCACAAATTTAACAACCGATCTATACCAAAATAAAATTCCCCAATTACAACCGTAACCATCATTAGAAATATAGTTACTAGTGATGATCCAAATCAAAATTTGGATTTAAAATGACTACAAATTATCAAATACCATTTAGATTATCAATAGTAGCAAAGACCCATACTAAATAGTCCCAAATTATTTAGGAGCATCAGGATTGATTATAAACCAAAAATTCAGTAAAATAAGGTTATTAGAAAGGCTCAACTTCCTCCTTATACTAAGAGTCCAAGACTCTAAAACCTACCATAATAAATATATGTTACAACTTGTTATGGATGTTCAATGAGTTTAATTATGCTGCAAAATTGAATTGTTGGATTTCCGGTATAAGATTATAGGTTTGATTATGTAGGTTGTCAACTTGTCATTAGGCTTGCAATTAAGTGGGTATTAGAAATTAGGATAGGATTTTGTGTTGGTATTTTCTAGATAACATGGAAAAGTTAAATTGTACTTTAACTTTTGAAGATGCCTCGTCCAACAAAACATGTAGTTACTAGATTCAACAACATTACAACAAGTCAAGAACAACGTGATTCACATCGAGGTCAAGATAATGTCGACCTCAATACATATTTAGATCAATTCATGATATTTAATAGGATTAGTCGAGTCCCCGAATGGATCCCGGATACCTCTTCGACTTCGGTCAGAGCATGTATGTGTGTTTAACTATCGTCCAAAAAAAACACGATTAAATGGTTTATGCTTTATTGACGAAATCCCGTTATTAAAATGCTTAAATTTAGACACTCGTAAAAAGGCCCATCAAGCCCAATATATAAAGTATCCCAATTGTTTTTGGCCCATTGGGTGAAATTTCACCATTTTCCTTGCTAAAAAATAATATGACCGGTCAATTTGACAAGATTAACCCTTCATCAAGAAGTAGTTAATATTACTTTTATTATGGGTGATATCTATTTAAGGCCACCCGTACGGTCAAGGTTAACCCGGATGAACCTTGATGCTATATTAGCACTATATAAATTTTTATCTTAAAATGAAATATCACTCGTCCTAAACTAACTCACGCCTATTATTATTATTATTATTATTTTAATATAACATATAAGAGAGAGAAAGAAGAGAGAGAACATGTAAGGCTCAGGTTTGGAAACCCGACCCCTCAGGCCTCATCCACTCCCTCCGTACCACCTGGCACCTACCCTTTGTACTCGGCTCACCTGCTGCCCTTACCCGAGGGGGTATGGGTGCCCTAATAAGAAAATTGGTTCTAAATATTTTTTAGGACAATACGTCATAAACATAAGCATATATTGTCAATACTCGGTAAAATTTGATTATAAACGTATAATGAAAATACAAAGTAATATTCATAGAGAATAAAAAAATTTTAACTATATGAATGAGATATGTATATTAGCTAGTTTGAAAATCTGATCAAATCTAAGAAAATATAATATTTTTTTTAATTTTATATTAGTGTTAAGTTGATTATAGTTATTTTGTTTTTCTTTTCCTATATATGTCTAATTCAAACTCCTATCGTAATTAAAATGTAATTTATTTTGTTTTAATGATAAAATAATTGTTTGTCTGCATAAAAATAAATACTAAATTGTATATATTAGCAAGGTTCGTTTATGATTTAAATTTTGACCATTTTTGTTAATTAATTATAATTTACTTGAGGATTTATATAGTTTTAAAAATTGTATGCATAAAATAATTAGTTGTGAACTTGAAATTTAGGAAATAATGTATTACTCAAACTATAATGGATTAGGAATCACGTCTTTTGTTTATGTAGATCGAGTTATTACAAACTTTCTCACTTAAATTTTTTATGTCCTCGTTAGACCTGCCTGAGACCTTCTCCTATTAATCAATGATGTAGAATTCACCTAAAATTAAAAAAATGTTAGATTTCACGTTTACGAAGTACAAACAATGTTCCTCATTTATATAAGACGGTAAAACTAAAAAAGATCTTATTTAAATTACAACTTTCAAAACAAAATGTATTTAGTTTAAAGGAAACATCCTTTCAAAAAAATCCACTATTTTCGTGATAAAAATTCATTTATCGTAAGACCAAAACCCAATATTCACACAAAACGTGAATATGATTAAATATCTAAATACCGAGAATATGGATAAGAGTCTTTATCCAAAACACCAAAACTTGGATAAGTTAAAATATACCATGACCACAAATTATGGAAAACATTCTATGCTCATGCGTTACCTGAAACATAAATAAAAGTACTCAAAATAACACCTTTCGGTGGCCGGAAGACTCGTTTCCCATCAATCGTGGCAAAACACAAACTAAATTTATTCATTAGTGTTAACGAGCCTCACTATGGATAAAGATCATCAAGTTCAACCTCTTAGACTGTGTTTGGTACGTGGGACAGAACAGGACGGGACAAAACTTACTGTCAACATGGGACAGAACAGAAATTCACTGTCCCATATTTGGTGCAGCATAGAACAGGGACAGAACAGGGACAAGGTGGGACAACATGTGACAAAAAGGGGGGTTTTTCTGTTCCACCAAAATACAGTAGGTGGAACAACATGGGACAGAAATGACACAGAAACTAATATATTACTAATTAACACTCGTTTGCTATATAACTTAAATATTGTATTTTCTTTAGTGTTTACCACCACTAGTCGTGGACGCCGCCGCCACCGGTAACCACTATCGGCCACCTCCACCTCCTCTTCCACTACAACAACCTCATCCACCACCTCTACAACTATGATCGATTACCTACCACCACCGTCTACCACCTCTACAACTACCACCACCGTTGGTGACCTCCACCATCTTCACGTTTTCCACAACCACCGACCTATGCAGTCAATATCGCGATATCTCGGTGATATCTCGGATATCGGTCATTTGGAAAATATCGGTGGTGAAATATCGGCCCGATAAACCGATATATCGTTGGACGTCTTTTGGGGCTAAAATTTTAAGAAAGTTGGGCTATTCAAATTATTTTTATTATGTGTGGGCTAGCTAAAATCCCCCGATGATCCTCTATATTGTTGGGTTTTAATTCTCTACATTATTGTATCAATCGTTTTGGGCCTCATTAGACTACTATTTATTATTTTATGTTAATGTTGGCCCATTTATTAGGCCCTTTTGTAGTATATTCATTTTTGTAATATCCCTACTATAAATAGTATGTTCATAGAGTTTCTAACCTTATGAGATAGATTTGTAAGTTTACCGTCCAACAAGTTTTTTTAATCAATTTTGAGAGTATTTGAATCTTTTATCTTTCTCTCTCTTTCTATCCTCAGAAGCAATACATGAATATTTTTTGGAAGCTTCAAGACTAATGATCACTTCATGATTCATACATATACTTTGGGATCTACACTTGGTATAGTGTCTACTTGCTCTTAAACACCTTTGTAGTTATCATTTTTTAAGATCTAACTTGAAGAGAAAGAAGAAGAATACAACAACAACAAAAGAAGCCATTAATGGAATTCTTGAAGAAAAATTATCTTTTACCCATATTTTTACAACTCTAAATCTTTGATTTACTGTGTCTATGTGTAAGAAAGTGTTTGTTGTGTGTTTTAACTCTTACTTCTAAACTTCCAATAATTTTTCCAAAAACTTTTAGATAAATGTGTTTTAAAAAAAAACACTTATGAAAAGTTGTTTCTTGGTGTTCTTCAAGTTTTTTGTTAAAAATCTTCTTCAAAAACCTACTTGGTTCTGTTTTAAGGTATTTTGGTGTGAACAAATTTATTTAAAGCCTTTTTTTTACCAAAAGTTTGTGTATTTTTCTACTTAAATTTTTGTAAGTGAAAAATTGGTGCAACACAACAACTTCAAACTTACTAGGCTTTATTCAAGCCACTGTTCCATTATCAAAGCATCGACTCTAATTTCTCGAACTAGACTAACCTGGGAAAGTCATTTCTTGATCCAGTACCACTCAGGGACTTCAAGAGTGAAAATAAGTGTTGAACTCGGGAAACTTACTACTCGATTATGTTATACCGGTAAGCTAACTTACTGAGTGTGAACCATCCAAGAAACTTCAATCCTGGATTTATTCTAAGTTTTGGACCCAGGAAAAGTATTTCTCGATTAAGACCAACCCGGTATCCCAAGATACCAAGTCTATGTAACCCGATAACTGATCTTACCGAGTTTGTGCAACCCGAGAATCTTCAAGACTCAAGAACTTGGAACAAAAAGTCAACTTTTGTCTGTCTTGATTGCTTTCATGATCTTCCGAGCATCGATAACTATTGTTCGATAAGAAGTTAAGATCCACAAATTACTAGATCGTGTCTTCACGTGAAGCTCTTTGTTGGTCCCAAGATGACAACCTTCAAGTTAACACGGTTTGTAGAAGAGAGTTGAATACAAGCACATATTTTTGCTTTTAAATTCTTTTTCGTATATTGATGTATCAAATTATCAAATACAGAATTTACACATTGTTGCGGAAATATATCATTCACTAAGATAGAGGTTGTGTCTAAAGAAGATCATTAAGGCTTCTATTTATACCATTCACATTAAATGTGATTCAAAGTACTTTTGTACATGTCACGTAGTGGTGGTGTGAGGTGTACTATATTAATTTTTTATGCACGCATGGGTTGGTAGCAAATAGTATTGCTTTTGGAGGCTGGCAGAGTATAGAAGGAACAGTAAAGAGAATGCTCCTTTTGTACCTTCTGTTAGAAAAGCATGGTAGTTATTTGTGCAAATTCCAGATGGGACAAGTTTGGAAATCTTTAGGTGCAAGCTTCTAATCAGTGACTAGAGGTCGCTGAGCTTCGAGGTCGCAGAGCTTCGAGGTCGCATCAGCGATCACTGAAGCTTGCATCCGTTGTTCATCACGCTGAGGTAGTTAGGGCGTTACCGAATCCATCTTCAGATCACGAACCGATGAGGCTCTATCATCAACTACTTCTTTGATGTCATTAATATTTCTTGTCGTGTGGTATCTTCTTGTCTTCAGGGGGTGATACTTAGCTGTTACTATCTTCTATCAGGGTCGCTGAACAGACTTAGTGAGTCCCTGACTTCGAACAAAAGTTACAATGAAATGCTTGAATAATAGAAGCTGTCACTGAATATACCTAGTGATAATTTTTCAAGCTAAAAGCTAAACTAGATATTTACACTAAGTAGGATCAGGGTCATCATTATTTCACCAGACATTAGGAGAGTTGGATCAACATTCAACATTCTCGTTATCGGTCCCGATACATGTCCCCTATACTCTTTAGGGGTGATTTCTCTTAATGGAAGTCGCGTTTCTTAGACTTCGTTGCCAAGCAACCCCTCGATACAAACATCTTGGAATCGTTGGTTGAAGAACTAGTCTAATACTTCACAACCATACCAGTTGTACCTGATGACATTCCTCCCATTATTGGAGGGGTAATTCCAAATAGAGGTGCACAAAAAAACCGATTAACCGAAAACCGAAAAAATAACCGAAACTGGTTTTTTTTGTAACCGGTTGAGAAAAAAACCGGATCGGTTTTAAGCGGTTTTTATACGAACCGGTTTTTAAAAAGGCAAACTATTTTCAAAATATTTCAGACCGTTGGGTTCTAGGGGAGGAATGTAGCCAATTGTAGGACAGTTCTTCAATGATGTGGTGGGCCCCATCCCCATATCTTCTTGATACATGTACTTTTATCATTAGAACCCAAAAAAAAAACCATCTTTCCTGACCGGTTTTTTTATTAAACCGAACCGGTTATATATAAGTTAATTCCAAAGCCAAAACCGGTAATGAACCGAACCGGTTTTTTTAAAAAACCGGTTAATAAAAAACCGATTAATAAAAAACCGATTTTTAAAAAATCGGTTCGGTTAAAAAACTGGTTTTGTGCACCTCTAATTCCAAAACTCCTAAGGAACTACACTCCCGAAGAGGCAAGTCACGTCAAAGGCGATCAACTTTCAAAGTCCTATCTCATTCAAAGGTCGTCTAACAAAATCTATGCAAAAGCTAACTGCAATGGAACAGGAAAAGCCATGTGGGACAAGATCTGTCATTAAATGCACGAGTCTGAAAAAGTCGCACCGAGAAAGAAAACCAACCTTCTAACCAAGTTTACTCTATTCAAGGCTAGAGAAGGTGAATTTCTTAAAGACGCCTACACCGTTTCTGCAACACGATCAATAAACTACGAAAGAACGACATTAGGAAGTCAAACTTGGAGATAAACATTTAGTTTGTCAATCCCCTGCGATTTGAATGGAGAAGATTTGTGTCCAATGACGCACAAAAAACCGAGATATGGATGAGATGGAAATTCATGAATTGGACGAATTGTTCAACCACAACCAAGAAAAAATCTTGGAAATCTTGGAATCTTAAAAAATATATATAACAAGCCAGTTGTTGATTCGCTGGCTCCTGTCTCCTGTGGTTGATAAGAGGCATAATCACCCCTCAAGGACTTGTCGTCATGAATCAGAATACAATGTTCCTACAGATGAAGGAGAAGACGACACTTTTTGGATGATGACATGGATGACCATCGAAAGCTGGGGCTTTTGAGTTATACTAATTAAGTCAAATCGATTAGGGGTTGATGCGGTAAATTATATATATAAAATTGTAACCAAGTTTTAACCTCAAAGTCGCCTAACCACTATTACCACACTCACAGGCAAGCGTACCTGATCACAATTAATATAGTGTAGGAAAGTCCAGGTGTCGTTCTTACCACTGGGAACGGTCAAGTTATTCAAAATAAATCTTATAAGAGTTTAATTAATCTAAAGGGTTTTTTTTTATGAAAACGGTTTTAATTAACTAAAGAGACTAAAAAAGACTATAACTTTAACTAAGACTCAAAATAAAGATGATTTAAACAAATAAGAGAAAAGATAGTACTTATTATGGTTATGGAGATTCCCCTTGTGGATGAGTCAATTAAGCCAAAAATATAGTTTAGTTGGTTATCGTAAGAATTTAAGCCAAATGCACCTTAGCATGTATTATCTAAGATTATAAAACAGGTTGGTCTCCCGGCCCAATTACAGGGACTGGTTGTCAAGCTGTCTAGTAAAAGTCGACCAAATTAATGCCAAGTCGTGGGACCCCTACTATTTAGTCTACTCTCGGTCCAAACAAACTACTTACCACGTCTCTCCGCGTCACCAGAGTGAAAGGTAAGGGAGGTTGATTTACCTAACTGAGTCTATCTATTTTATTGTCAGAAAAACAGATACATCCAACCAACAAGTTCAAGTAGCCACAGTTAAAATATTAACTTCGGAATCAAAGACAAACATTCAATAAACCAAACCAAACTAATAATAAATTAAGATCAAAACATCATCCAACAAGGTTAATCAAACCACAATAAGTACTAAAGACAAACTACTCACTAATCATAGCTAAAACAGAAAGTAAAGCTAAAAAGAGAGACATTATACCGACCGTGCAACGAAAGATGATCGAACACCGGATAAACAACTCCGGGTAAGAATCGGCTCACGTATAACGCTCATAAAACTACTCTCTTCCTCATTTCTGACTACTACTGACTTTAAAAGAATATTGCCTATTTAATTTCTAGATGCTCTGAATTAATGGGAGGAGGCTTGTATTTATAAGGTTGTGAACGGCTCGTTTCGCGATCGCGAGGCTACTCCTTCGCGGCGCGAAACACTAACGAAGCCCTATCTTTCATTTTCTGCTTATTCTGGAATCTTCCGTAGATGGTCTTCATCAACTTCGCGACGTTAAACTTTTCTTCTCCAACGTGAAACGAGCAAAAGCAAGAATCTTTTAGAATACACCCACTTGGCGGCGCGAGACTTTAAACTTCGCGGACGCGAATGTGCTTCTGGATCCAATTTGCACATTTTCATGTTTTTTCACCTCTTTTCGTATTTTTCCGTGCAATGGCCTCCAAATCCTACAAAACTCAGATTTAGTAGTTTTCGTGAGTAAAACATTCGAGAAATGGGTCAAAACGGGATAAAACAGTGAAAACCATAACTATCAAAACATGTATAATTTTGGAGTTATCAGGGGTGACCATTCATTAAGATCTAAAATCAAGTTTGTTTGTTTTTTAGGCTTTTCTCAAATTGTCATTAACCTATTTCACACGTTACAATGATGTTTTTACCCAAATTTAGAAAGTGTAAAGATTTATCATTTAAAAAACAATTTAAATGACTTGCTTATTTAAAATTAATTAGTTTGTTGAGTTTTTTAAATTGTTTCCTTATTCTAATAAGCAATTTACAATAAATTAATAATTTAATGACATGCTCAAAAATAATCTGGATTAATGTAAAATTTGTATTGTTTTTTCTTGAAGAAAATAAATTTGTATTTTTATAAAATATAAACCATCAATTTACAAGTCAAAGAACTTAAAAAATAAACTTCAACAAAATCAGTGAACTTTTAAAATAGACAGACTCCATGTTTGTCTTTATTTTATGATTTTTAAATCAAAAGAAATTTTTTAATGATATCGTAATCTTCCTATATTAATTTTACGTATTACTTTGATTCGGTTCAAGACAAATGTAGATAATTACATATCTCCCGTTATAATTAAAAAAAAAACCCATGTTAATGTTATTAGATAAAGAGTAAACTACAACTTTGGTCCATGTGGTTTGCATGAACTCATGGAAGTGGTCTCTAGACTTCGATAACTATAATTATTGTCCTTATTTTTTATTTTGTTTTAAAATGGACCTTTCATCACCAACTCCGTTAAATATTTTCGTCAAATAAGAGACATTTATGTCTTTCTATCCTTTTTTTTCCTCATCTCTTTTGGTTCTTTGAGTAAAAACACCAGGTAAACTACAATTTTGATTTTTTGAGTAAAGGCACAGAAAATGATAAAAGACATCAATACCACTTAACGTGCATATTTAACAGAGTCAGTGACCAAATATTATTTTCAAAGCAATAATGTAAACAATAGGAACGATAATTGTAGTTATAAAAGTCTAGATACCACTTTCATAGATTCATGTAAACTACAACAACCAATTTGTAGTTTACTCTTAGATAAGTAAACCTTTTTACCTTGTATTTTTAAGAGTAAATTACGTATTTGGTCCCTATAATTTACATTATATTGCATTGTTGGTCCCTATTTTAATTTAATTATGGAAAAAATCCACGTGGTTTAACACTATATAGCACTACTGGTCCAAGTGGTTTACACTATATTGCACTATTGGTCTTTATGCTTAGCAGATTTCACACGAAGTTAGGGTTAGGGACCAAACAGTGCAATACTAAACTAAACCACACGGACCTCTTCTATTCTTATTTTGAAACGGGGACCAACAATGCAATACAGTGTAAATCACGTAGACCAAGAGCGCAATATAGTGTAAATCACAGAGACCAAACATGTAATTTATTCTATTATTTTTTTTTTAATCTTTAGGTGGCGCGTGGGGGTAAAGAGGACGGCGCGTGGGAGTAAAGAGCGGCCACGATTCAGTCGGACTTATTTTGATCTCCGTAAAAACCTACCTTTTGACCACCTACCAAGGCCCAGTAGTTTGTTTGTTACCATCCATTCTCCCATCACACCTCCTTCCTTCTCTCTCTCTCCTCTCTCACACACACAACACCAAAAACACACACTAAACTTCTCTCTCTTCATTCTTCCGATAGTTGTTGTCATGCTTCCCGCCTATCGACACATAACAACAATTCCTAAACCCTAGCCTTCTCTCTCTCTTTCTCTTTTTTCTCTAATACTCCTTTTTGTTACACTTCTTCTTCTTCTGGTAAGTAAATTAATTAATACAAAAAGAACACATCTTTTTTCGTTTTGGATTTCGTAATGTTGGAATAAATTAGTCACTGATTTTGATCTGAAAGGATCTGAATGCTGATTTTTTGTTTGTTTATTGGAATTTGATTTCAGGAAGGAAAAAGATTGGGTCTTTTTGAGGGTTTGAATACATGTCCGTCAATCAATCAAGAGGTGATAAGAACGAGCCGCCACAGTACAGAAAATTTGGTCGATCTGGTGGTAACGCTCCCTTGCAGAGGAACTACTCCGGCGGGAAGGGCGGCGGAGGCGGAGGTAATACCACCACCACCGCCCCACCATCCTCCTCTTCTAATAGAAGGTAAAATTAGGGTTTGTTACATTGTGTATTCATTGTGAATTTAGGGTTTGTTTTTTATGTGTTTTTTTGTTTTGTTTTAAGATGATGATTGATGATGATGTTTGTGATTTGTGTTTTTTTTTTGTAAAGCTTTAAGAAGGTGGGTAATTATGCACAAGGAGTACAACAACCTAGGGTGAACAACAGTCCGAATACGAATTCGAATCCGGATTTGTTGAATTCTTCTACTGCTCCTGGAGGCACAACTGTACCGAATGGCGCACATTTACAACCACCGCCACGAGGTATCCTTGCGTAAAATTGCATTTGATGTACATATTTTTATTGTAGTAAATGCTATTGCTTTGATTGAATCAAGAGTTGGATCCTTATATCCAGAGTATTACACGAAATTTGTATCCAAAGTGTGATCATGCTTAATTTAAGATGGTGTGAGCTTTTTGCTAATCATAGTTTAGGTGAAGAAAATAAAATTATTTAAAAATCATGTTATATGGCTTTGAAGTTTTAATTACGTGCATGTGTGAATTGCTCAAGGTTTCATATTAGCATGAGGGACTGGTGTCTTTATATGTACACTGCTTATATATTTATTTATATGCATTGCAGGTGCAGCTGGTGCTCCAGCGGCAGTGCCGGCTGCTACTATAAAGCCATCTGATGTACCAACCCAGAAGAGCACCCCAGGCCTACCTAGGGCTCCACAGGGTAATGCAGCCGTTTCTGGTTCTGATGCTACTGGTCCTTCGACTCCAACAAAGGGTATGACACTTTTGGTGTTTGACATGTATTAATGCCTATACTGTAGAGCTATTAATAGCCAAGTTAAATATTAAGAACTTTCGTCCGGTTATAAGCTTGAGTTTTCCAGTGGAAATGATGACCTCTTTATGTTTTTAGGGCCAGCATTTCCTCTTCAATTTGGGTCAATTAGTCCTGGTTTGATGAATGGAATGCAGGTAATGCTACTATTCCCTAAACCTTTTGTGAATGATCTCCTTGGTATTTATCTATACGGAACAGTTAAATGGTCTCATGACTTGCTTGGTAGCATATTTTTGTCATAAGCATCCTGTTCTTTTGGTGTTTGTAGATACCTGCCCGAACCAGCTCTGCCCCACCAAATTTGGATGAGCAGAAACAGGCCCAGGTGTGCTATTCTATACTCTATTGTCTATATGCTTTGCATGACTGTTAACTAGACATTGAGCGGTGTTTTTAGTTAATCCATGACAAAACATATTATACTATATTTTTCTATTGTTGAGATACATAAGCTAATCTGTTGAACTAAATCTATAGTATTTTGGACATTGACTGTCACTTTTATCATTAGTTTCTGAAAATCAATTTAGAGTGAAATAAATGACTAGTTGACTACAATAGTTTGTAAAGGTTTCTCAAGATGGTAGGCAAGGTGAGGCATTTAGGGTGGGTAAGTTGTTAGAGGTTCAGGTATTTCTTTGTAGGTGGCTCTAAGATGAGTGCCTTAGGGCCTATTGGGAGTCGTAATGACTAGGTGCTTCCATCTAAATGGAGTGTTTTCACAAGTTTTCCTTTGAATCTCGATCTAGTCAAGCGTTTAGGTTCTTGATTGAGAAATAAGGAGAGGGAGAGAGAGATGGGTTAGAGAGATGAAATTTGAGGTTAATACGAGAGAGAACGGTGAGCGAGCTTTGATAATGAGCTTGGTCGTATATATTATCTTTTCCCTTTTCCTTTTTCAGTTTTGGTTGGGCCTTTTTGTTTCATTGAGAATGACTTATTTTTATAAAATCCCCTATGGAGTTTCACTATTAGTGAGTTAGTTCTCTGCATAGTTTACTATTGCTAAATTGTTCTATGTGGGTTGTCAAAAACACAATTATAATGAAAATGTCATCTTGACCCTATATAATACTTGATTTGTCCCAAAATGAAGGATGGATTTGCTCAAACTTAAAGTTTAAGAAATAACTTTTATCGTCATGATAGAAAATGACAAAAAAAGACTAGCCTATGGTGAAATTCGAAGCTAAAGAAAATATGAAATAGTGCAACTCAATAGCAAATATAAATAGCCAAAAGGGGAACTCCTACGCTTTTGGAGCATGATTGACGTCCGGCTATGCACTCGTATCTGAAATCCAGTCCTCTGGTTCACGCCATTCATGCAAATCTCTGTTCAATACATCCATCTATGTTAACCTCTTGTGGTCTTAGCGACCTTTTTTTGGTGTAAGTTTCTTCTTTTTGTGTCAATTGCTTGCATTGGAAATGGCGATCTTTATATACACTCTTTTGTAATCTCGGTCTTAGCTCTGATCTGGTGTCATCGGTTCATCACTCTGTCCAATAAGAGTGATCCTTTTCTTGGCTAGCGGGTTTACGCCCCATAGTATTGGCTGTATTGCAATGCATCTACGATCTATCCCAACATGTCTATTGTACACTCATTTGGTACAATATATCTTCGGGTGGCCCATAATTTATCTCCGTAGATCAGACTAGGTCTTATCAGCACCACTTTCATAGGACTTACACTTCAACCTTTTCAATGGGTTAATGATAATCAAACAAGAGCCTGAAAGGTTGATGCCATTCCAACTACTTTGCTGTTATCTCTTGATTCCTCATTTATATCCATTTTTGCTAACTGATCCTTAGTAAGTATCTATTTTTAATCCATCTTTCACTTTTTGATCAATGCTCGTAAAGTTGCATTTCATATACCTTTTTTTGTTTCGACTTGATGGAAACTTTCAAAGTCAAGAGGCCTCCAATTTTGCATTACATTGTCCAGACTCATCAAGCAACATCTTCTTCTTACTGAAGAGTATGTATCCGTTGTCAGTATCTAAAGTATAAAGGCTAATGTTAACACTTAACAGTGAAATACTTGTATTATGAACTCTTGTTTTTATGCTTGTTACATCAACATACCTGATGAGCGACGAGGACTTCTTTCTTCTCAAGCACCAATCACTTGACTCATTCGGCATCTTGTCGTGTGTTTTCTTTAAAATAATACAATACATTCTATTTGCATTTGTTTTAATACCCTGTATACTTCTTGCCTTGCGTAATCAAGAAAGTAGTCTCTATTTGTTCATCTTTTTGGCATAGTTAATTTCATAAAGTCTTAGTATCAACTTTCAGCTAATGCTTAATAACATTATTGTATGAGTTTTGTCCTTCGATAATGTCTATAGTTTTGGATCTCATCTTATCTATAAGA